>JANHGB010022290.1:5654-39941 GCA_026283785.1 Coracopsis vasa
TCTCTTACTAACCTGCTCAAACAGTTGGAATTCACCAACATACATGTGTGCAAACACTGACAGCCACAAGACTTAAAAGCCTCAAATAAAAATACACTTTTATAGCTCAGGCTACTCACATCTACATGTCTTTCCATCTTCCCTCAGTATGAATTTTTCATGACATTTGCAGATGTAGGAATCTTCAGTATTCACACAAATTTGTTCACAGCCATGGCTGACTGAATTGCAAACATCCTTATCTGCAAACGGAAGAGTTGGTACTCAGCATGCATCAGCAGAGGCCTCGATTGTATGTGTTCATCAAATTAATCAAATTCATCATGCTACTTACCTCTGCAGGTTTTCCCATCTTCTCTCAATAGGAACCCATCACGGCATTTACAGATATATGACTCATCAGTATTAACACAAAGATGTTCACAGCCATGGTTGACTGATCTGCAAACATCTTTATCTGAAAACAGATGACAGCTCTTGCTGGTTAATGCATTTCTACACAAACATGAGCTGCAGATACAAAGTATGCTGATAAATATCAGACTACTTACTTTTGCATGTTTTTCCATCTTCTCTTAGCAGGAATCCCTCCTGACACTTACAAACAAATGATTCACCAGCATTAACACAAACATGTTCACAGCCATGGTTGACTGATTTGCAAATATCCTTGCCTGGGAATAATTAGATAATATTTAATGTGGTTTGCTAGTCAAATTTTTTTATAAATACAAAGACTGTGGGGGTAATCCCATGAGAAAAGAAAGATGGAAGTTTGCAAACTGAAAGCAGATCTCCGGATACTTAAATGATAGTAAGCTTATGTAATGATGTAAGCTTAGCTTACACAGAGCATGAGTTCTTTACCATCTGAGCAGAAAGAATTGCATGGTTTGGATGGCCTCCTGCTGTCAATAAGTCATTTTAGGATTAATCTGACTACACTAAGGAGGAAGACTTCACATTAAGAGCAGTGAGAGTGAAAGGAAGGAATAATTTAGTACAGTCATTCAGCACAAATTCATGCTGGTAAAAACAAAATTAAGCAAAACAGCACAGACACAAAGCAAAATAATTCTTTAACATCCTTACATCAATGCCAAGAGTCTGCATAAACAAACCCCAGAAGAATAGGAACTACTCATTTAAGAGGATAAATAGCCCAACTGGTGTAGCTGAAAATTGATGGGAGGATTTGTCTGACTGCAATGCTAAAACCAGTTGGTTAAAACCTCTTCAAGGACAGACAGGGAGAAAGTAGAGAAGGAAACAGAGCCATCTATGAGCATTCATTATTTCTTTTTCACTGCAACACTAAAGAAAATACTCTCAGTTGCTAATGGAGAACTACCTTTACATAGAAAGTAGAACAGTGCTGACAGCCAAGTTCAGATTGAACCTTCTGCAAAATACTTAATGTGTAGGGAAGAAAAATTTGTATTTTTACAAGAACTTCAATCTGAGCAGTTACTTGGAGGTCTCATGATGCCAGTACAAAAATTCCAAAGACCACTAAAGAGGACAATCTTCTAACTCAACAAGCATTACATTTAAGACATGGCAATCTAAACTGGATCCCATTATAGCACATAAAAAAGAAATTATTTTGTAAGTAAAAATTAGCATCTGCTTATACACAGCTGTGTGCAACTCAGACCCACTTGTTGTTTATAAACAGTATCAAATATAAACCAGCACCAGACATGGCTATACTTCAAAAGGATGAATTTTACATAACTGAAGGCAAATATGAGCCTGAGTATTTTGGCATGTGGGGAATAATAATAAAAAAATAAATAAAAGAAGTAAATGATTGCATTATTTAAGGTTATTTTACTAGATACCCTTCAAAAAATTAATCCTATAATCTAAAAAGAATGCCAAAGTAGTTAGAAAAACAACCTCATTTAGAAATTAAAACTGAAATCAGCTGTAAGATTTGAATAATGATTGAAATAAAGGCATGCTCAAAGCATTTACTGAACATGACTATATCAGGAATTTGAAAACACTGAAATAATAAGATAGAAGTCAAGGGTGTGCATGGCCAACTAAATAAGGATAGTATGAGTAAGATATTTAAAGATAATTAGGAACAAAAAGCATTTTAATAATGTTTTATTATTTGATAGAAATGGTAGAATTGCCATTCTTTACAGATCCTAAAAATATATAGTGCATTCAGTTCTGAATTTGTATTTCATAAGCCACTGATGATATTGTTGGAGTGAAGGGTTTCATTAGCTGAGAAGTAGATCACACACCACCTACTGAACACGCATCTTTTTAAATCAGATAACTTGCAGTGAAGAGTTATAAAAGAGCTGGTTGAAAACCACCTTGGATGCTTAGCATTATTTTTCAGTAGCTCCTAGAACTCCAAGGAAGCAGAATATTTTAGTCACTCACAGACCTACTGCTATCTTTAGCAGTAAAAGAGGAGAGATTAAAAAAAAGGATAAAAAAAAGGATTAATTAAAAAAAGGATAAAAAAAGATAGATTAAAAAAGATAGATTAAAAAACCCCATAAAAGATAAAAAAAGATAGGTAGATTCAAGTAACAATTAGATGGGTTATAATTTCTCTACCTTGGACCCTGCTGTGTCTCCCTTTAGAAAACTGTACCACTCTGGTATCCCTTCAAGGATGCTGATAAATAGCAGACGTTTAAGGGGAGCCAGAAGAGACTTTTAAAAAGATTAGAAAACATATAAAGAGCCTGAAGGAGTTTCATCTGCTTATTCTTTACAAAAGAATATGCTAAGAGGTTAAGGAACAGGTTAAGTCATGATCTGCAGGAACACACACAGAGCAACACAGTGGCAGTTACAACTTCAAACCATCAATGTAAAATGCAGCAACATCCTATGCTCAAGATTGAAACTCAATATACTCAATCTAGAAATAGAGTTAACATTTTAAAAGCTACATTCAAGCATTAAAATTGGATAATTTTCTGAAATATGTCTTTAGTTCAAATAGTAATTAATTCATAGAAGTCTTATGATCTACAAAAAACAATATTCCATTCTGACTATTATGAATCAGTGAATAATGTCCTAATAATAGGAAAACAAAATTTCTTTTTTTATTCATAAGATACTTACTTCGGCATGTTTTCCCGTCTTGCCTCAGTACAAATCCATCATGGCACTGGCAAGTGTATGAATTGTCATTATTCACACAAAGGTGTTCACAGCCATGACTGACTGATTTGCAGATGTCTTTATCTAGGAATAATTTAGATTTTATTTACTACAGTTTGATGAATGAGAAAATTTCCAATACTTTAAAGATTAAAAGTAATAAGCTCCTAGTAAATAAAGAAATTACCCTCCATTTTGTCGGGCAAAATCCCCTTTAAGAAGACCTACCTCTAACACAATATGTTTCTTGAGTAGACCTCTGAGTGCAAAAAATAGAGTATCATAAAATATCTTACATCTACATGTTTTCTTATCTTCCCTCAGTACAAAACCTTCATAGCACTGGCAAACGTATGAACTATCAGTATTCACGCAAACATGCTCACAGCCATGGTCAACAGAATTGCAAACATCTCTATCTGGAAAAAAAATACAAGGTTGCCAGCATTTAAAACATGTCTATGAATGCAAAGATTAAAAAGGAAATATTCTATTAAAGATAAGGATACTTACTTCTACATGTTTTTCCATCTTCCCTTAGTGCAAATCCCTCATAACACTGGCAGATGTATGACTCATCAGCATTAACACAAACATGTTCACAGCCATGGTCAACTGAACTGCAAATGTCTTTATCTAAGAACAGTTGATGATACTTGGTTAAAGCACATCTACAGCCAATGTATCATGCAGGGAGAAGTAATAGCTTTTATTAGTTCTACTGATACCACTGGAAGAAATGGGCAAAATTTTAGGCAGCAAACACTTACAGCTCTTTTTTGTCTCCAACCTCATCATTTTGGCTATTAAAATATACTATTTCTGCCCACAGAGTCTCTCACAAACTCCTGATAGGTATACCAATACTACTCCTATATTACAACAGTCAACTGTTGCTGCATTTGTTAGAACACTTCCACAAATCTCCACACTGTAGATAAAAGTCTATGAATAATTATCAGAGTACTTACTTCTGCATGTTTTTCCATCTTCTCTCAGCAGAAAACCGTCATGACACTTGCAAACATACGAGTCATCTTCATTAACACAAATATGCTCACAGCCATGGCTGACTGATTTGCAGATGTCTCGTCCTGGGAATGATTGATATAAATACAGGTTTTGAATGAAAACATGTTAAAAAAGATGCAGAAATCAAAATGAAGTGGGTTTTTTTCCCAGTAAAAAGTGGACCCCCCCCCCGCCTCCCAGTTCTTTACTTGCCAGATGCACATGCAAAAATGTTCAGTAAATATTGGTCACTCACTCCTGCAGGTCTTGCCATCTTCTCTCAATATGAATCCCTCACGACACTTGCAGATGTAGGAATTGTCAGTACTGACACAAATATGCTCACAGCCATGGTTGACTGATCTGCAGACATTTTTACCTGGGTATAATTTAAAAGATTAAAAATTGTGTTAGTTAAGGGCAAGATGGTCTAAATCCTACAGTTCCCAGCTACTGAATGTTCTTGTCCTTGCTAATATACTGGGCTCAATCCTGCAAATCATTTAGAGCACCTGATGTCTTTTTTTGTTGTTGTAACAAAAAGGTATATCTTTGTCCTCTAATTTTACAACCTTACTATTAAGGAAAAGTGCACTGTTCCAGTTCTAGAGTTTGTAGAATTTAACATGTTCCCGACATGACTCACAGGGATTTCCAAAGGCACCTAAATCCCACATCCACATTTCACATTTCACATTTCTGGTGAGAAACAGACCTTTCTATCATCATCTTTTTATCTTCAGTAATGAACCTGCTCAAACCTGAAATAGTTACGCTTGTTTTCTCTGTGCTTAAGTTCAGAAGGTGTTTACTATTTTTCCGTAATGTAGGATTACAAAATTTCGGTGTACATAGTATTTAAGGGTAGTGAGAAAGCCAAATTATATGATCCTATCTGCTGTGAAATTCTGGGGAATTGTCAGCTACGATTGGGCAAGCAGATGTTCAGTCCTGATCCAGAATTCAGATACAATTCATATTTCAAAATAAAATAAAATAACATCTATTAATTAACACTAGATAAACTAAAATCTCGCTTTTACTTTCTTCCCCACACCCTTTATTTTCCTGCAAGGATAGAATAGAACAGTTAGTTACAGTTGGAAGGGATGTAGAATGATCATCAGTCCAAGTGCCTGACCAATTCAGTGCTGACCAAAAGTTAAAGCATGTTACTAAAGGCATTGCTCAAATGCCTCTTAACCTCTGACAGGCTTGGGGCATCAATCATCTCTCTAGAAAGCCTGTTCCCATTCATCCCATTAACCATAACCCAGTGCTTCAGTCTATCTAGATCCCTCTGGATTTCTGCATGGACAGATCATTTCACTTGCTTTTAGAGTGTCAGTACTTTCTGAGTCAAGCATAATTAGTCTCTGCAGTACGGTGGTATTATTATACACAAACTGTGACTAAGGAGCTTTTCATTTGTCATGATACTATCTGGATGACTTTTTTTTTTTCCCTGTAGATGTTTTTTAACAGCAGATGTTGATAAGATCTGTGGATATTACTGGGATTACAGTTACAAAATACTTAACACCTGTGTGGTTTTCAGAGATTTATCCATGATTCTTCTTTGATCACTTAGTGATCAAAGCTATAAAAATTGAGGAAAATTTGCAATGAATTTTTTCTTGATATCTGCCACTCATCATAACTGCATAATGTAGTCAAATATGTGATGTAATTATGATATCTCTTTCGCAATCATCCTTATCCCATGCTGGATAAAATGAACTTTCTATTAATAATGCTGCAAGCTTCAGGCTGTATAAGACTTTAGAAACATTATAGATTTTTGCCTTGTTCTGAGAAGAAAATTACAGCTGTCTAATATCAGGATGTAAGTATGAATAGAATAGTTTTGGGCTACATTTTAAATGGTACAGACATTTAGGGTATGATTCAGGTCCCTAAAAATATGTATCCGGTACCACTTTAGAGACCTTAGCATACCCAAGATACTGACATACTACTGGCAAATATGACACCAAGGGAAAAACTACGACCTTTTGGAATTCTTGAGCATGGACAGCAACATTTAGGCAATTAAATCTTACCTTACAGATTTCTTCTATGTGTGTAATAAAAATCTAACTCTGAGAATAATGACTTACGTTTACATGTTTTTCCATCGTTACGAAGCCTGTATCCTTCAAAACACTGACAAGTGTAAGATCTGTCGCCATTTACACACAAATGTTCACAGCCATGATCATTCAGAGCACAATAGTCAACTCCTGTAGGAGCAAATGAAGTTACTAAAAAAATCTAACAAATAATGAATCAATTATTATTTCACCTCTAGCATTTGAATGGCATATAAGCAAGTAAATACAAATATATTGAATTGCTTAACTAATAATCCAGTTCCTTATTTGCTAACATACATACAGCTTCAACAAAATGTAAGAAGGGCTTGTGGTGCACTTCCTATCGGCTACTTTAAGCACAGTTAAGAAATCGTACTTTCCTATGTGTAACATGGCTCAACAGAGTCCACATCTCAGTATTTAAAAATGGAATTAAAAAAAGGACAAAGCAGAACACTTTAGCAATGATTTTCTGTAAGACAGTGACAAACAATCTTGTGAACATTCTTCTTTAAATACAATCTCTAAGTGTCCAACTGTGAAGATGGCAGTCCCCAGAACTCAGTTGCGCACATGACCCTGCTGCTGTGGCAGCAAGCAGAAAACCTCTCAGGGACCTCAGTGGGCTTTGGCTTAGACTGGTCAAGCTTTTGCAAAGAATTGCAAGTGACAAGTACTGTCAAATACAGTCTATTTTTCATCTCAAATTTCTTCTCTGTATTACAAAGACACAGGACCCCTGGGATCCTGCAGGCAGCACTTGCTATTGTCCGTTGGCAACACACAGTGTCACTCTTTTTTGTAATTAACTGTCAGAGTAGAAATCCATTTACCATTCAGGTGTTCCTACTTGTGCCTGTGTATGACATCAGAACAGTAATTCCCAGATGTTTTCTTATTAGGAGTGGGATATGTTAAATTCTAATCCCTTCCATTCATCTGCTCATTTAGGAAATCCCAAAGTGCCCTAACTCTCTTAATGATAGCCTAAAAATGGCCGTGAGGTTTCAACAGCTCATCTGGAGCTCAGGAATAGGACAAATCTCTTTCCTAAATATACATGAGGAGAAGGGTGTGCTGGCAAGAAGAGGAGGTATTCAAAAGGGCTCAGTTTCATTGCACAGAAGGATTCCAGAAGCCACAGCACAGTTCTAGTGCTGCTGATAGGTCTCCAGCTACTGCCTGGAGGAAAATAAATCAAGAGTGAAAACCCCATCTCTTTTCACTATACAGGAAACGGGATTTTCCATTTGCAAGTTGATAAAACTCCGTCGTTTGTCTGTTTCTAAATTTCCAGTGGTTCTTTTAGTTAAATGTCTAGACAAATTGCTTCTAGTAGACCCTGTTGTTACAAGTACAGTAGTTTTCCTTTTGCATTACCATTTCTATGGAACTGCAGCGGCAGGCAGAAGAAAAGTCTGTCAAGGTATTGGATGGCCTAAAAAGGCTAGTATGGAGGCAAAGACAAGGTTAAAGACAAAGAAATAGCCTTTGCTGATTTGCCTCACTTCTTGCTAGATCATTTTTGTGACTGGGCACTTGCAGTTTGACTTCTATTAAAACTGTGTTGTTTGAGTGCATGAAAAAGAGCAAACTCTGGGGCTGCTCCAGCACTCAATAAGCTTGAAAAATACCATACCTCTAAAACCTGTAGAAAAAATGGTCAAACCCTCTCATCAAAGAAGTCCAGGAAAAGTCAACAGGCAAAATGTATTCCCATTCCTCTTTTCTTGGCCCTTTCTATATACTATTTTTCCAGTGAAGCAGACAATTCAGCTATTTGTGAAACTGCAATGATTCTCAATGATCATTAGATTTTCAAAGGGTGGAAAGCTGTCAGGACAACTTCTGGTCGCTCATTAAAGGGGCTGGTGCAAAATGTAAAGCTCAGTGTGGGACTCACGCTTCTCCTCCTGCCCCAGGTAAGCTGATGCAGTTTGCTTGGGGATGCTGCTGTCAAGATGACCTGTCAGTCAGACACATTTACCATGTGACTGAAAAACTTTCCTCGACACCTGGGGATAAACAGATCTTCCAAAACATTTCCATGTAAGGATTTACAGTTATCTTGGCAAGTACCCTCTCCTAAGTACATTTTGTCTGTTTCTGCTTTCAAACAATTATTGAAGTATTTCCAAAATGCAGACTGTGAGAACAAATTGAAGGTGTGTTCTCTTCCCTGTACAAAACCAGAAACCTTTCCCAGGTGAGCTGAAATCAAAGAAGTTCTCACAACACTTACGTGTGCAGGTTTTTAGGTCCTCATTGATGACAAATCCTTCAGAGCACTGACAGACATAGGAGCTATCAGTATTGAGGCACAGTTGCTCACAGCCATGATTGCTTTCAGCACAGTGGTCCACTCCTATTGATTTGTATTAATAATTGAAGATATCACACTGGAACCTTAGATACATACACTATGACACTAGTTAGTACACAATGCCTTTGCAGAGCAAGTGAAAAATATCAGTACAGCTTTTTATTTATGCAGTACCCCCACCTATTTGACTAACCTGAGTTAATTAACAACATCTAAGTGAAATGAACACGATCATCCCACTTGGCAGATAATGAACCTGATGAAGTGCAGATCTCCCTTTCCAAAAATCACAAAAGGAATCTAATGTGAAGTGAAGGAAGAAGCTTGAAGTCCTGTCTGTTCTTATCTGCAGAATCATGCTTGCTTGCTTTACAAAGCAAGACTCTCTTTTGTTGACCATAAAATTTTCTCAGAGGGAAAGTATGAATATTAGTAACTCTTGAAATAGGAATTATGGCTTTTAGATTATTTCATAAACAGTAAATTCTTTTTCAACAGGATGAGAAATCATCAATTTAAAGCTTTAACCTGTCAACAGGTTCAAGCAGTTAAAAGTTAGTGGGGGACAGATACAAATGATGAGTGTGAGAGTGTTTCGATATGTTCCTTTTCTTTGATTTTCCTATTCCTATTCCAAGATAAAATGGATGCTTTTTTGTTTTTTTTTTTCCTGTATGCAACTGGTTGTTGATGGGGTAGGGGAAGACAGAGAGAGAGGTGAACTGGAATTAAAAACTATGTTGTCTCAAAGAAGGGACAGCAAAGCAGTAGTGTGAGATACGTGCACTTGCAGATGTACTGTGTAATCTGCTGACTCTGTAAGTACAGAAAAAGCATATATTGGGGAAAAAACTTTATGCTGAACTTCCTCATAATATTTCATTGCTGACTTGTTAATGGCTATTTTTAGTTATAAAGTCCAAAATCACTTTAGCTGAACTTGATCAAAAGTAGTGGAGGTTCCTCAGACACAAACGCAGTCTCATATGTCTCTATTTGCAAATCATTTACAGATGGGAACAGCACGTCTGCAGCTTTTGCTTACATAAAAAAAAAAATAAATCTGTACTTAACGTAAAATTACTTAGTTCTAAGTACTGCTGTTTATTAGTTTATCTAACTAAGCAATGAATTTGCAGTAATGAGTCCAGATTTACTATTATACATAAAGACAATGTTGGCTTGAACAAGTGAAGCCGTGGTGTCAGTTTTTACTAGGTAAAGCAAGTTCCAGCTAGAACATTCTCCTTTTTCCAAGAGTTTACATCATCATGAAGAGGCTTGTGTAACTTCTTACTGCACAAAAAAATGTGGAGAAAACCCCAGATTTACTTCCCCCCAGTATTTTCTGTGAAAAATTGCATCTGTTTGGCATTGTCTTTTACAATACGAACACCCAGACTAATGTGAATTTCAACATTTGGATACTTTAGGTTCTCATGGAGAATCTTTTAACACGCTCTTTCAAGGAGTAGTGTAATCACAAAGGTGCTAAATATCAGGCTTTAGAAATTAGTATACTGTAAATTTGGTCATTTTGTGTGCTTCATTACATGTGTTAAAAAGAAAAACATGAAAGAAAGGAGAGAGGCAGGGGAAAGCTCAGTATTCTTAAAAACAATGAGTGTCTTGGGACATACTAATTTTTAGATATTCAACTTGTGATAGCCTAAAACCATAACTGTTAAAAAGGTCTCAGCTCTTGCAACACATCCAAGTTTCCTTAAATTTGGCTGTATCACAAATATTTTATTTAGAAATAATTACTCCCTGGCCTATCAACTTTTTTTTAATTTCAGTAATGAGTCTGCCTTTGGAAAAACATCTCATAAGTATCAGGGGAAACAGCTGCGGGTATTTTAGATGATGTGCAGAATGGTTCTCTGCAATAAAAGTACCTTCAATAAACTGGGTGATGTCAAATGGGCAATGTTGGGGTTTTTTTCTGGTGCAACACTGACCATTTGTTTAGTAACATTCTTACTAAAAGAGGACATTTCATCAAACAGATCACTGAAAGCATATAGAAGGTGGAAGTCTCTACATCTTTCCACATACTAGCATACACCTGTATCAGGTGTGCTGCAGTTTACATAGCCGATAGCAATGATGCAGATGTTCAACACTGTCTTTGTGTTAGATACCTTGGCTGAACACATACTCACAGTCATTTGGATTGGAAAAGATGATGCTTTAGTTCTCTATTGGATCAGGGATCTCACTATAGCATTACTTCACTAGGCCTGGCTCGTGGTGGACTTTACAATAACATAGATTTGCATAGCTCAGAAAGATCTCAAAAGGGACCCACGAGCGTTTTCTCATTCTGTTCACACCTCGCTCCACTGCAGTAACTTGTCACTGCAGCTCATGAGACACTCTTTTCTGCACGTATCGCCATCATGTCATTGGGCGTATCCAGGATGACACTTGCATACAAATGACTCTTCCATGTCAACCCATTCATGTTCATGGTCATGCTGATCTAAAACACAGAAGCTTACTTCTGTGAAGAGAAAAACTGTGAGGAATTCAAGCCAGCCATGAGGGTTTCTGAAGTAAAATGGCTTAGGAAAATCTCACTTTTCTTAAACAGTACTGGATTCTGTTCTTTGGACACCTATTACAGCTGATAGTGAGTTAAGGATCTGAGAGTGGATTGCAAATACTTGGCTACACAAGACTTCACTTTGGCTCCCGTAGACCTGCTCCTGTAGTCATCAGAAGCCATGCATCATGGTGAAGGAGGAATGCTTGGTGCTACTCACCAGTGATGCATTCTCCCTGATTTCTAAAGAGGGCATATTTGCAAATGTTCTGCTTTATTTTACTAACTTATTTAACATGAGCCTTCTTATAACAAGATTTGGAATAGGAGCGTAATCCTGGAAATGTCACTAAGGTTAAGAATTCTGAAATGGGAATTACAATTTGCCTTTAGTTTGCAACTACATCCTTTGCAAGGAATACTTTACACAACACTGGTTTTTTTTTCCTACACTTACCAAGGCACATACAATCTATAAGAACCTGAATGTATTAAAATACCATATAGATAATAAAAAACAGAATAGGATGGATTGCTGTAAAACCAGCACTGTGTAGACAAAGATACTTCATGAGAACGAGTCTTAAAGACTGAAAGAAAATACAATTCCAAAACCAGATAAATTTTATAAGCATCTAAAATATAATTATATTGCTCCAGGCAAGCTTCTTATTCATAAAATATCAGCAACACATTTCTCCCCTCCAAGCAGTGACTCACCAGATCAGGCTAGTTCATTTTACCGAACATACCCTCCTTAAACTTTTAACATTACATTGAAAATCTACTGTGATTCCAGGCCCCCAGTCAAGAAGAGCTGTAACACAGAAGACTTTTTAAAGTAAATAGTATGTGTGATTGGTTTAGAACCCTTACATTGCTGAGGCTGTTTTTACAATTGTTTTAGGAAACTGTGGGGTTTCATGTGTGACATTAAGTTGATTTTAATAGCTACATTACCTACCCAGCACTTTCCCAAGTTAATGAAATACATCTGTCCTTGGGGAAGCCAATGGGCAAAGCAAGGTAAATTATTATTATTTTCTTTTTCCAGCTGTTTATGTCACTACAAGACAAGGTCAGAAAATTTCAAATAAGTAATTAACTTACTGGCTTTGAGCCACTCCTGTGTCACTCCTCAGGTTTCCATAAATCTCTTCAGAAAATATCTAATATACAATGTAGTCTACAAAATAGCAACAGTATATTTTGCCAGCATGACTGGCTCAATTAAAATTCAAGTTTATAAAGAAACAGTTGTTTGAACTTTAATTACAGAGAAAACTTTCATCCCTTCAGAAGGGAAACCATTTACAGCAGGTTTGAGAAATAAAAGCAGATGAACTTTATGATGTCCAAAGAATTACTCACTTTTGCATGTTTTTTCATCTGGATTAAGTCTAAACCCTTCTTGGCATCGACAAAAATAGGAATTGTCTGTATTAACACATTCCTGCTCACAGCCATGGTCCTGAAGAGCACAATAGTCTGGTCCTAAATGAGGAAAAAACTGTCAGCGAGGAGTACTATTCCTCAGAAATAATTTAGGTAAAAAATCCAGTTACTATGTTTTATTCTCTTTAGCTTTTTCTTTTTTTCCTAGGCACCATTTTGACTTTTTGCCATTTTGTTTCAAACTATGAAAATAAAATCTTTCTTTTTTCCAAATATTTGCTATACTCAGGTATACCTGATATGTGTACTTCAATGAATTCTCTGAGAACACATGTACTACACACAGTAGAGGAATTAGAATCTTAAATATTCCTTAACATTTTGCAGCTAAGTCCTATACATTGCCTTATCAAAATTGCTTCTTTATTTTACTCAGAGCAAGTTGGATACTATATGTACTAAATGCACAAACATGCTTTTGAATGTTGTTCATAAGACCAGAACAGGATGATTAGGTCATCAAGAGCATTGGTGTTTTAACAGCTCTGGGTGTTGCTACACAATTCTTCCATTTAAAATGCTCATGAAAGAGAAGATTAGCAAAGTCTAGAAACAGCTACAACTTGCATATAAAGTACATTAAAAGGAAGGTAATTGTGCAGTAAGCACTGTGGCATTTACCACATAGTGTTTTCTACTATTGATGAAGTCAAAGAACCTGACATTCATTTAGATGCAGTGTCTGGCCATCACTTAGTTTATATCAGTGGAGTTAAATAATTTATACCAGTGAAAGAATGGTCATAACCCCCCAGCATTGCTAAAAATAGATAAATAAGTAACAAATCAAGGAAGTTCCATTCTTAAAGACATTCAGGCACTTTTGAACACCTCATTACACAATCTGAAAACTGACATTCAGAGGCTAATTATTATTCCCACAGATAATTGGCATTCTGAGGCAGGAACTATTCTTTCTTTGTATATGTGGCAGGCTAATGCAATCGAGCCTTTATATATGATGAAAGCCCTTAGCAATAATAAATCACCTGTATTTTCAGGACAAACAAGGTGGAATGTGACTTTCTAAGACAACATAAGAGGAGTATTTTACCATTTATGAACTCTACGTGTTATATTTATAGAACATTTCCTTTACCAAACCTTTTTACGACAGCATATGTACATAGACACATACATAACAGGGATCTTATCTGTTTAATAAAACCCCAATAAATTATGGCTTGGTCAAGAGTGCACTGGAGAGACAGAAACCATAAAGCCACGTGGAATATAGCTGTATGCCTTCTGGACCTTCTCAGTGCTGTGCTGCAGTTACCTGCTCAAATTCCTGCTAACTCAAGTGTGCAGGACACACTTTTCCTGGGTAACTGATTCTAAAGATGACCACAAGGAGCTGAAAAACATGTATTATTATCTTTGTTGGAACCTTGAGGCTATTATGCTGGTAACACTAAAAACACATTTCACAGGGCGTCACTAAGACAGTTCATTAAGTATGCTAACAGAAGGCCTCTCCACAAGGTGATGTGAACCTGCCCACAACTCAAACAGGGGCTTTCCCTAAAGAAGAACAGTTGAGGCTCAGCACCCCTAAGTACAAGCAGAAGCTTACATATGTCCCCCTGAGGGGAGCAGCAAGAGTGGCAAAAGACCTCTTAACAGTTAATGTAGTAGCTAGGAATGATCTCTTTCTACCTCACTGATAATCTGAATTTGCTGCTCTTCCAGCTACACACAGAGTACTCTGCTGGTGTTCGGAGGGTTGCTCTCATGAACCTTGTTCCTTGTATTTTATTGTAAGAAGTTTGGAGTAATTCCCAGGGAAAACATCTGTCAGATATGCATGAGCATACTGATAACACTGACATTTTCCAGATTTTCTTTGTAGCCATATGCATGAAAGCTTACTTTCTATTTAAGAAAAGAAAGCCAGGATGCTGAGATAATCTTGAGCTGGCACTCCAGACCCAGAGATGTGATCTGGCATGGGCGTGAGTCTTGGCTAATTGGCAATCATCCCTGAGATTCAGTATGTAAGCCAAACATAAGCAATTTATGTTAAAGGTTTTAAATTTACAAACATTTTAAAGCCAGTGATCTGAAGCCTGTTTCTTCATGTTGTTTATGCTAACTCAGAGGCAGCGTGATTCATAACATATGGCAGCTAGAGGATACTTTTGCTCTGAAGAGCTCTCATGCTGTCTTGACTTTCACAGAATTAAGATCTACACAGTTCCTTCATTCATGCTTTATTTTATTAGCAAGGCACAGATGATATAAAGTGTAAGGAAAACTGGCTTACTAAGTTTTATTTATGCTTAGATTCAGGACATGCATCTTGAAAGAGAATGATTTGACATTTCTCCCTGACTACTCCTTCAAATCAATCTCTATGGCCTCCCGTGTCCAGTCACTTTGATTTTTCCCTAATTGCAACCTGATGAAATTTTAAACTTTTTTAACTTTAAACTAATTTAAAGCATTTACAAAAAAAAAAAAACAAAACAAAAAACAACAGAATTCACTTAACATGGCAGAGATGCACAGAGCTATGAAAAGCTTGTCTGTGGCCTCTGCCCCTTGGCTTGGGAGCTGCATTTAATGTCAGGCTCTCACCCTTGGTGCCTGCCTGAGCTATGTTATAGGGTATACCTGTGCCTAGCCTTCCATTTTGCTGATTATGATATGCTGACTGGCTAACTTGATTTTTCGAATTGACCTCAGACCTCTCTTGACACTATGAACTTGTCTGGTGATCACCGGACTGTTGCCTGAACCTGTTTACTGTCACAAGTCCTGTTTTGTTCCTCTTCTTTGGATACTGTGGGACCAAAGGCCTTGTCAGAGAGATTACTGGCCCTGCTTGTCTTGTAGGCATCCTTAGCTCCCGGACTGCACTCCCTTGCAGAGCAGTGTACTTTTGTGTTTTATGTTAAAGATCTCCTCCGTTCCACAGAGATCCAATATGAAACCATAGATGTGCCTGCTGAGAGTTTCTGGTCAAGATCAGATGGGAAATGGCAATGGGAATGTGGTGGTGGAGTCTGTTACCCCACCTGACCAAAAGGTGGGTACAAACAGATAGCAGAAGGCTTCAACTCGTAGGCTTTTGTCTTTTTGCCCAGTGACTGCTGGGCAGGTTCACAGTGGCAAGGAAGGTCATGGTCAAGCTGAGAAGTCAGTCTGCAGGTCAGCTTCTGGATCAACAAGGGCTATTTCCAGGCCAGCTGGAGACTGCACTTGACATATGTAGTCCAGTTCTGGAATAATCCTTTCCCTTCCTCCCCCAGTTAAAGGGAATAAACTGAAGAGGGCTCAACAGAGACCTGCTGCTGAGACACAGTGCATCTGACTTGTGCAGAGAACTTGAGGAATCTGGTCTTAATAAGCTCGGTAAAAAGGAAGATATCTAATTGCAGCCCACAATTACTTCTTGTAGGTCCTTTCAAAGGTGTTGGAACTAAAACCATCTTGCTAGTGCCAGGTAATGTAACACGGAACAGTGGTCACCACTTGTGGCTTGGGTGATTACCACTGGACATGAGGAAAATGTTTTCCATTAGAGAGATAGTACAGTACTGGAGCAGGTTGCCCACAGACATTTTGGACTCTTCACTGGAGATTTGTGAGACTCAACTAGACAAAACCATAGCTGACTTGATCTACAGTTTGTGGCGGTTCCACTTTGAAGAGGAAGCTGGAATAAATGACTTCCAGAGATCCTGTCCGTATTTCCAACATAAAGACAGCAGCACATGGTCAGACTGAGTTTATATAGCCCAATGTGCTATCTCAAGCAATAGATACCTAAGAGGATAAAGACAGGACAAGCATAAAATAACTTTCCCTGCTATTCTCTCAGCTTCCATAATTCTGTGGATCACAAATTTAAAAAGGTTAAAGTAATTCATACAGCTAGACCATAAGTTAAAAACCACTCAAGACATATAATATGTTTATGTAGTTTTAAGGTCTTTGCTCAGCTCAAACTTGAGGAGAAAACACTGCATAAGATCCACATACTTAGTTTGAATGAGTTAACAAAAATTTGTGCTTGCGGAGTGGAAAGCACTTACACTATAATAAGATTTCAAGAACACATGGATGTGGAAGTGTATGTGGAAGTATAAGAGAATTTATCCAGCTCTTAGCTGACCGGTACTTGACAAATGAGTGACTTCATACAATCTGTAAGCACCTTGAACCAGTACAAACTGTACTCTGGCCTTGGGGAAGTGTGTGTCTCTTTCTCGTGACTGTAAGGTCAGATCTACAGCCTGGATTAAATGCTTTCTTTCTAAATGCTAAAATTAAATGAAATAGATACCAAGCATAATACACAGAACAGTTTCTGGTTTAACACAGTGTCTCATCATAAACACTGAAATGCTCGCAAGGCTGTTAATGGCACAGAAATGCAGTTCTATATTGATGTATTTTTTGAGAAATAATGTGTGAACATATTTTTCAATGATACGGATTAAATTCACCACTGGCATCAGCAGTTCCACTCTCCTAAACTAACGGAGTTTGTCTGCTTACAGATACAACAGTAACATTTCTTAAACAAGGCCCATATTTATGAAGAAAGGTAACTAGGAATGTGCATTAAGGTTTTCGCTTCACATTCCTGAAAGTGAGTTATGACATTAAATATTGTGGAGGTCTTAGTTTGTGTTGCCAATTACAGGAAGCTTTGTCAAGAGTACTTTCTGGTCTGTCAGTCCCCTCCACTTTATATTCACTCCTAACTGGTAATTTTTGAGCATGTTAGCCTGGTATCAATCAAATTTGACAAACAACAAGCAAGCAAAGTCATGAAGTTATTATAACCTGGTGGAAACATGGAAGCTTGATAGAAGATACTAAGATTGCCAGAACTTTAGCTCACTATCAAAAAACTCACTCTTGAGAAAAATCCATGGGAAAATAGGCTGCAATGTTTGTGTTCTCTGATTGTGGAACTGCTCTATTTAATTTTAGCTTGTATTACAAACCAAGCTGATTATAAATTCTCTTGTACAGACTTGTTTACCCAGCTAGGGAGATGACATTCTAACTGAAAAGTCTGGATAATCAAAGAGACTATGCAAGACAAACTTTAGGGTTTTCACTGTTGAAAAGGAGCCTATTTTCATGTTAAAAGCTTCCTCCTCATAGGAGGGATCCCTATCCTTAGCCTCCCCCCCAAAACAACTTGCAATGCTTTCAAGACCTTTGGCTTCCAGGGCACGCCATTTTCTATACCTGATGCATTATCCACTTTTCCCAGGATCAATGGGAGTGTAATAGCTGAGAAGAAGACAGAAGTAGTACAAACTGTTCATAATTAAACTTTTTCACAACTTACTTCTGCAAGTTCTTTTGTCTGGATTTAAAATGAACCCTGGGTGGCATCTACAGTAATAGGAGTCCTCAGTGTTAACACATTCGTGTTGGCAACCTTGATTATCCAAAGCACAGTAATCTACAACTGAAAAAGAACAAAACCAACAGGTACAATTAGAAAAGCAAAATTAGAACAACTATGCATAGATATTGTGGTATATATTACACACGGTATCTATAAAAAAAAAAAAGGAAAACCTGGTATAATTTCTTTCTTGAAGAGCTTTTCTGAAAAAAATTAGTGTACTTTCAACACCAACTGGCAAATCAGATTTGATGTGAGTCCTGGATCATTTCTCCTACCCGTTGAACATTTATCAACTCTCAGATTATCAAGAGCCTTCTCAACATGTTTTCTCTGATCTGGAAACTCAGTAACTTTGAAAGCCAATAACTTTGTCCAGATGTTCACACTGTAGGCCAGGGCATAGCAAAGTTTAATTTATTTAGTTTTGCCTTCTGTCTCTCCAGTCCCAGTCCTGGAATTACTCTACTTTTCCTCAGTTCCCTCTGTATGACTTCTCAAGAGCTGTTCCCATAGACTGAGCATATAGCAGACCCATGGCAATACCTTCTACAATGAGGACTGTCACAGTACACTTATTCCCCCTAATATGCTCTAGACGCATCCTGTACAAAGCAGCTGCAGCTATGAAGCCTGAGAGCTTCAGGCTGGTATTCAACACTGATATTTTGCTTATATAATGCTTTTTGTATTAGAGAAATAAAATATCATAGCTAGTCCTTATTTCATAAATCTGGTTATTTATTGCACAAACCTGTATTTACAAGATAGATTGCCAAAGGGTAGTAAGGTAATGCTTTTGAGTTTACTCAGAAAAGCCCATTAAAAAGTGCTAACCCCCCCCCCGAACATTTAACTTCTCTTTGCAGGTTAAGCTGTTTCTTCACAAAAAATGTCTGAGAAGAAATTAGATTAGTCACAAAGCAGGTGTTCTGTCCCCAGAGAGCTGCCAGTCCCACATTAGGCAAGTTTACCTGACTCTCTGCAGAAAACAGTAATGTGCTCAGCTTCACACAGACATGTAATGAGATAGGTTCCCTTCTCTGCCAACTGAGTAATTTTTTCATTACTTTATACTGCTGAGCCTCCTGAATTGCTTTAAGAGGCAGTAATTTGTTTTAATGAAATCAGTTCCTTCTTCAGTAGCCCTGCCTTTGCAAACCATGCGTGTACTCAGGTGTGCTAACATATTTGATCAAGGTCATCTAGTCAGGAAAGCAGATAATCCATTTAGCTACTTTGAAAGAGCTTCTTTTAACCCTTCAGAATATTTGTGTTGAATCAAGTCAAATTAGACCTCTTACAGGCTACTGTGTGAGACCGTTTTCCTGGCAAGCACCTTCCTGTTTCCAGACTGAATAGCTTAATATAAAAACATATTTACTGAATATGTATTTCAAGGATATAATGTGTCATACAATTACTCAGTTTTCCTCTTAAATTAATTCTGACCACATGCACATTTAAAAGTGTTTTAAAAGACACATTAAGAAATAAGTAGGCCAAAGAATATATAATTTTTTCTATCTTGCATCATAGCTGGGAAGCAGCCCATACGGATTGCTACATAAAGTCACCTCCTCCTCTGCATTTAAACTCAAACAAAATGCATTTCTACCACAATACCTGCAACTGCCTGATAATGATTATAAAGTTTAGTCTAGACTGTAATAGACTGAAATGGAATGGAATGGGATGGTATAAGGTAATATAGGATAGAACAGTTGGAACATCCAGTAGAATGATTGTTTAGTAAAACTGCCTGACAATTCAGGGCTGACCAAGTGTTAAACCATGTCATTAAAGTCATTGTCCAAATGCCTCTTAAATACAGACAGTCTTGGGGTACCAACCATCTCTCTAGGAAGCCTGTTCCAGTGTTTGGCCACATTCTTTGTAAAGAAATGCTTCCTAATATCCAGTCTAAACCTCCCCTGGCTCAGCTTTGAACCATTCCCACATGTCCTACCAATGGACACGACAGAGAAGAGCTCAGCACCTCCTCAGAAGTTGTGGACAGCAGTGAGGACACCCCTCAGCCTCCATTTCTCCGAAACTACACAAGCCCAAAGTCAACAGCTGCTCTGTCCAGCCTTTTCACCAGCTTTGTTGTTTGAGATAGGCCTTAGAATGCTTTATTATCAACATCTGAGCAACTATGACCCTAAGCACTTTCAGATTACAGTCTCTGGAGGGAGGAACTGTGCCTTCTTATGGATAGACAGCTGCTAATGTATTGTGGACAGAAATGATAAAAAAACCCAAACCCAACAACAAAATAGGTAACTAATTTTTCCAGGCTTTCTTTTCCCATTTATAACCTTTAGGGGGCCTCTTACCCACAAAAGTAGATGTGTTGGCCTGTAAGAATAATGAGCATATCAATTTAAATAATGCCTTTCCAGTAACACAATTAAGAAGTAACATTAGCTTGACAGTTGCTTTTGGAGCTAAGTATTCCCTTTTTCAGTAATTTTTGTATACAAATTGCCCTGCTTTCAGGCAGGGCTAGCCTTGCAGACTGGCACTATTAATTGACCTACAAATTCATTTCCCTTTTATGTTCATGTTTCATTTCCGTGGTACTTGCTTAGAAGGGAAACTTGTCAACAGCATTCCAGTCAGCAAGTAGGTAAGTTGTCCATGGAGTTAAATCTTCCTGAAAAGACTGAGAAAAATTATAAATCTGTATTTCTTATATTGAAGTACTGTAATCCTTTAGTTGGTATGCACAAAATATACACAGTTTCTACAAGAGAAAAGCAGAATAATATTTTCCTAATTGATTAAAGTTTTATTATTTTCGTATTTCTGTACTGAGTCATGAGACATACAGTAGAATTTGAATACATAGAGATCTCACTGTTTTTAATGTTAGTCCATGCCTATTTCAATAAGAAACTTTTCTAAAGGATGAATTAATGACCTTTTTAGTAAGCAAGCATTTAATTCAGTTGTCATCTCCTCATGTTTCTTCCACCCTGTTTTTCTTAAGTGATGAGAGCCATCTTTTACTTCCAGTTACCAGTTCTGCATTCTGGGTGCTTACATTGCCCTCTCTGCACTGTGGACAGCATGGGTCACCTTTCTCTTACATTGCTGTTTTACTCCTGTGATATTTATATAGGTTATTCAGGCTTAGGAGAACAAAGTAAGTTAAGGAGAAGGGTAGAAGAAAAGGGTGGAAAGAAAAGGTGACCGAATAAGTAAAGGCATAAAGAGGATGAAAAAGGATGTGGAGGAAGAGTAGAGCAGAGTTATGGAGGACTTTTAAGAACATAGAAAGCAGCCAAAAAAAATCTAGTGGTGCCAGGACTGCAGAGAGGTGCCAACAACCTGTCAGGAGAGGAGATCCAAAGCCCAACAGCTGCAGTAATATGGAGACAGTCTATCACAAGTGCCAGGAAAGAGAGGACAGCATGTCCAGCAACACCAAGAAGGTAGTGAGACAGTGTCCAGCAGCATGATGGAGAAAAAATGGCTTATTAGCACCAAACCTTAACTGGCAGGATTTTGTTCACATGGAAGGAGGGCAGTTAAAATGAAAAGCTGTTCAAAAAGGCAAAGAGCTCTGCTAGCTATACTTATCACTGAGCATAGAGTTTCAAACATTGTTTAGCTTACAAATATTTTCCCAAAATCTAGCATGGGATGAAAAGCTTACGAGAAGCCTAATGGACTTGTCAAAAAGATTATACCAAAAGTATTTACTGTGTATAAATGGGGAAGAAGCGTGAGATACTTATATAGTAATAAAGAAGGAAGTAAGTTTTGTGTTAAACAATTATTATAATGTATTTCCACACTCACTGAGTTGTATTTCTTAGAGCTGATGTTTGCTTCTTTACTGTCCATAGCAAAAATGAAAGGCACATAGTGGATGGGTTCTTAAGGGGGGCTAAACTTTGCTTAAAGTCATTTTCCCAAAAAGAGTTTGAAATCTCTCCTGGCATGACCACAAAACCAAATAGGAATTGGCAAGAAATTGTCTACTTCCAAGTTTTTTCACATATAATTTCTGTCTGAAAAGGAGTTACTGAGTTTGTCTGGCTTTGTTCGGTTTTTAATGGCCGCATATATCATGCCAGTACATTGCTGTCCACCTACATGGATCTAGAATAAAACATCTGGTGTGTTATTTCAAAACACCAATGTTACTTTCTGTGTGAAATTAGTTGGAACCATTTTCTCAAGCCATCATTCATTATCAGTAAAGGCCTACAAACATGCCAATATACATTCATCCTTATCTACCAATCACAGAGAAGAGAGCTTCCCACCAACATCAGTGTCTGTGGCTAAACTGGATATTGATTTATATTAATTTCCCTTTGGTTTGTGTCAAGAGATAAATGTGAATTGCTAAACTCATACTCACCAATACAATTCTTTCCATCTGCATCAAGCTCATAGCCTTCATAACACTGACAGACGTAAGACCCAGGTGTGTTCACACAAATCTGCTCACAGGCATGTTTCTCCACAGCACAAAGGTCCTGAGCTACAAAACATAATTGCATGAGTATGAAATTTTTTGACTTTTTATAACATACATGCAGACTATAAATCAAAGCTAAATTTCAGGAAGCTATGAACAGCTCTTTAGGTATGAGCTCATTTTAACACAGAACATGCCAATGTTCTGTCACACAGTGAAAGTCTTCTGCCAGCAGGAACAATCACTCCAAGCTGAGGAGCTCCTTCCTTCAGCTGAAGGCACAACTACTGATGGACCAGTGGTGCCTAGCAGAGTTGCTTGACTGTATGTTTCTCTAGAAGTCTGAAGGGCATTCTTCAGGGCTTTTGGGGAAAAAAATAATTGTGTTTAATTGTGTCTTTTTTGTTAATTCTGTTTTTGCATAACCCTCCTAGAGAAATGATGACAAGGTTGGAAAGGAAAGGAAAAGACAACACCAAAAAGCTTGGGGTATTTCATTTCTGAGTTCTATAATTTTTCAATTTTCTGTAAAATACCATAGCAAGTTACCCCTCCCAAGCAAAAGATCTCATTAGAAAAATTACTATGACAAATGAGGTCAGTTCAGCATCTGGCCAAATGAAGCATATTGGGCTTTCATTTCAGTAGACTAAAGCTTTCTGAGAACTCCCGAGTTTCCCCAGTGAAATCTTTGGAAAGCAGAGTACTTTGTGTTACTCAGGATCAGGACTGCTCAACACATAGTGGTCTTTTACAGTTACAAAAAGGCTTTTGGAACATGTTTAGGAAACTAGCCAAGCAAATCTGAATTTTCTTTTATAGCTGTCTGCTTCCTATCAAGCGGCATGATGAACACCATAAACAGTCGTTTAACTCTCTTGTCCCAGTATAAGCACCCAGAAATAGATAATTTTTCAGCTTGTTTCAGCTCAATTTCCTCTTTTGTACTGTTTTGTGTATTAATGTAAGATTTGAACATCTCTAGAGAAGAATGGAAGAGATTAAGTTAAACAAATACGGTGTAATGAGTAAAGAATAGCCATTATCTGACACAACCACACTTCTCTAGAAGTTAGATCAGAGTATGTGAAAGGAGCATCCTTTGCATGGATGCAAAACATCTTCATGAAATAAACGTAAGAATATTTCAACAAATCACAGGTATGGCAGATTTTCTTTCTTCAATGCAAGGAAACACTTTTTTAGAAATAATGCTATAATGAAATGTACTAAGGAACTAAACTATCATCTGTTCAAAAGACAAATGTACCTTTTTCCAACCTAAACCTAGGTTGTCAATTCTTTGCTGATTGAAGCCATTTGGTTAAGGGTTTTTAAGAACTGAATACTAATATGGTGTACCCTCACAACGTTAAAAAAGAAGACTGAAAACAGAGTATAACTTTAGGTACATTCATCTTTTTTGCACTGTTTGATTTAGCAAGTGTTAAAATACATACATAAAGAAACTATTTGATCATAAAAGAGCTACAAAGACATCCTGTTTAATCAGCAGCCAGTAAGGGTAACTAAAATGGCCACAGACTGTGGTGATTTTGCTCACTGTGCTTCTCCTTACCTCTAGAAATAAGCTGATCAGTTTGTTCAGGCTTGGTCCCCTTTCCTCATGAATTCCATTACTTCTCCAGGAAGATTTTAGACACAAAGCTGTTACCTTGTCCAAACTGCTATTGCGTCACCTCCCTCTTTCACCAAAGATTTGCACCATCCTAACACATTTAAGTCCAGTTTGATGGCTCTCAATATTAGATTTCCAGTGCTAATTGCTAAAATTGTTTCATAGTTTGGTAATGTAGAAAGAAGTCCATTAGAAGTAGGCTACAAACACACTGAATGACTCATTTCCTTTTCATATTTAGCAAACTGCAATCTAGTATCATCTGATTGGTGATCAAAGCAAGTACACAGTCAAGCAAATCATATGTGACAGGTAAGTGGGGAAAATAATATTAGATGGAGTCATAGCTAAAAAAAAAAAGTAAAGCAATGCAGCAATGGGCTTTGGAAAGTGGTAGAGAGGGACCAGACTGAGGGCTACTGTGCACTTGTGCTACTGTATCGCCAGGAGGAAAACTACATACAATTCCAGAACTCTCTTTGAAATTAACCTGTAATTTGAAGCAGGTCAGTACCCAAAAGCTGAACTACTGGCTGATAAAAAGTATGGAAATGTAACACAACAAAAAAGGTGACACAACGAAGAAGGAATTTTTCATACTTGTAATTAAATATTTTTCTAATTGACTCACAAAAAAAAATCAAAGTCAAAATTGATGTTAGGCATAAGGATGGGGACAATGTGTGAAAGGAAATTAAAAAGAAATTCTGAATTTCAAATAATTTCTAGAAAGTCAAAAGCAAAAGAATTCCTTCTAAGAAATTCTTTAATAAACTCAATAGCATGAGGAGGGTTTAAAAGAAAGATTCAAAGAATACGAAAGTTTAAAATCAGAAGCATTTTAAGAAGGACATAATGAAAAGAACAAGTTAGAGAACATTACTGAAATGTGATTACATAGTTGGAGCCATCATTTGGGATTCTGACCACCCTCTTTCTGAAAAGCTATAGCAAATATGTGGAAGCAGAGAAAACAGGCTGTGTGAAAAATTGTTCATGTCACTATTCCTGTCTTGGCTCAGCTGCTAAACTAAATAATAATTAGGAAATATTCCAGATTGAATTGAAATGTCCTTTTGAGGGGAAAAAAATTTGTGTCGTTTTGAGGGAAAAAAAAACCAAACCAAACCACAAAGAAAATGTTCAATTTGTTCCATCTAACATGAAACATTCCCTTGTAATTTACATACATGCGTATGACAAATGTCTACATTGGGTGAAGGATGCTGGTGAGAAGGACTAGAAAGTAAAGATTCCTAAAAGTAATGCATCCTGTAGCTTGACATCACAGGAAGTCTCCCACTGCACATGTAAGGACTTTAATCCCCAAGTTGCAGTCACCTCAGATACTGACATACTCACTGTTTCAGTGGTCATTAAGCATCTGATATTGAATATAACGCTAAGCAAAAGTGAGTAACAACCTGCTAATCCCAAGATATCTAATTGTTTTGCAGCACTCTCCTGAGATGTGGAACATGAGAGTTCAAACACAAGGACAGGATTTGAGCCTTCACCTTAATACTAAATTATCAGTTGTGAGGGGTATGTCCTATGCTCTCACCATGACTGTCTCCTCCAATGTTTTGAAAGATGTTTTCCAAAATTTTTCTTCTGGCTAAAATCAGTTTGTCAAATTTCACTTGAATTCATGCACTGTCATGGGATAAGAAACTGCATTTTTAGCAAGTACATTTTCCACAAGTAATTAAAAATAGTATTACATGATTTCTTCAAAATAATGGTGGATACAGAAATAAATTTGGCATACCCATCTAATGTAGTCTGCTGTTAATTACTAGCAAGCAAGTCAAAATGGACAAAAGAAATACTGCTACAAAGATCAAAGAGTGAAAAAAAGTTTATTATTATAAACTATAAAGCTAATTATTTAAAACTGAAAAAAAATATCAACCCTTTTAAAGAAGGAAATGAGAGCATAAACAAGGCTTTTGAAACTATTCTTTGAACTGTTGCAAACCCTTATGCTCCAAACAGCAGTTAGGAAGAGCTTTTCAGAATGGCAAATTTTTTCACAGATCTCTAATATGGGGTTTATTGAGCCTTTCTGTACTATTTAGTACTGGCTGCTATCTAGACAAGTTACTAAAGTAGTTAGATTCACCACATGCAAGATGATAAAACGGTTCTGTCTTTGATTATTGCTTCACTGTTGAACCTACTACATCAAAAGAATTCAAACGTAATTTTATCCAGTTTCAGTGTATCTCCGAAGAGCTGTTTATAAAAATCAGCTTGATGCATTTCAGAAAGGTTTGTAAGAACTTCAATGATACAAAACAAGAAAAAGAATTACAATTTCACCTTTTTAGACTCTTTCTTATGAATACCATTAATTGCATACTGAGCTCAGTTCCTAAAGGGTATGTGATATTAAGCACTTTTTCAGAGCATGAGAGAGAAAAGTTAAGAAAGATAACATACTGCTGCAAGTCTTCTGGTCAGCATTCAGAATGTATCCTTGTTTACATCTGCATAGGTAGGAGCCTGGGGTGTTTATGCAGAAATGATCACACTGATGTTCAACTATACTGCACATATGGGTCACTGAAAGAAAAAAAGTAAAATGTTATTAACTGCTGGTCTTACTTGTGGTCACAACCAAAATAAATAAAAAGTATAGAAGATTTTACGGAAGCAATTCATAAGTTTCAAACTAAGAGTTGACAGCAAAGACAAAAATGGAAGCTTAAGCCTATAAGATTACAAAAAAAATCCTAAACAAACAGTATTATATATTTATTCCTAAAAAAAACCCCAAACCCTATGAAGTTAGATATTTTCTGTCTGGTTGACATTGGTGACGTGTTTTTGGACATGAAATTTCATGTAAAATGGGGATATAAATAAAATAAAAATATACAGTAGAGTATTTGGAAACAGTAATTACTTGCTGGTCCCAAGAAGACAATGAAACAAACCTACCACATTCAAATATAGAAAATACGTAGAATCTAAGTACAAACTGTTCAAGTGGACATTCAATATCTTGAATGAAGAAAATCACCACACAGCACAATACCAAAGAAGAATAACTAGAAAACAACTTGATGACGAATCATCAAACAACTTGCTTAATTACTGATACTGAGAAACATTCAAGCAATATATGGTGACACTGAGGTCATGCACCTCCAAGCTCCAGTAAATGGGAGCTGAGCTGAGCTATACTCTAGAGTCTAATTTTAATGTTTGCATTTTTTGTCTCAAACAGCTAGTAATAAAAAGCAACAGATTGAGACAGTAAAAAAGAAAAAGAACAGTGGGCCCATTCTGACAAATTCATTGCTGAACTATTTTTCTTCCGTAGTTGGGAACTAAGAAATCTCCTGATTTTTTTCTTCCCACAGAAGCATTGCTGTAATACAGGTGAATGACTTCTCAGGGAACACTGTGTGGAAAATAATCTATTTTGCACGACAACAATTAGGGATTGATGCGCTCCTTATTCTGCTAGGTCAACAAAGCTCAAAATTTATGGAATAGACATTAACAGTAATCTTCCAGGAGCCACAACAGAAGTCTGATAAATAAATTAACATGTGGTACGTGTGGTACTTGTGGGGGTAAAAAAAAGAAAAAAAGAAAGGGGTTTAAGATACATACCAAGTATGTGGTCTTTGGAATGGTTAACAGAGTTATGCGTACAAATACACAAAGCACCATCTCTTAATCAGCATTTTGGATCTCATGATTTTCTGCCATAATAAAACTTCTCAAGTACTTTTATTTATGTGAATACAGACCTGTTTGGTCCTCTCTTTTCATCTTTCTGCCATTCTGAAAATGAAGTTTATCACAGGATACTCCCTAAACAGACGTTTCCTCCTGGCTATATGTCACCAGCTTTCAACATCAGGTACAGCTTTTTATGACCAAAGAAGCACTTTCAAATATGACAAATGAAAAATATATTCATTTCAGTAGTTTAAGCATCAGAATATCTCACCATGTACTAAAGCTATAGAGTGTAAATCCATAGAACATTACTGCAAAGTCAGTCCTCCCATAACAAAAGAACATAAGGTTGCAAAACAGAGTAGTAGGAAACGAAAAGGAAAAATAGAAGCATCCTAATCATTCGGTCCCTTCTGAGAATTTAGTTACTGTTACCAATCTTCTGATACACTACCACAAATTTTTTCCAAAGTGTCTCTGTTGCACTGATTTCAAAGAATCAGTGATACTCTGGTGATCAGTCTGTGTAATTTGTGCAACCTCGTTTGTTGCAGGAGGACTCAGCAGTGGACAGGAGTATTAGAAAGAGTGATCTCATAGTTGAAGAATTTGAACGCGAGCCTTGTGAATCAGATTTTAGCCCCGCCTATGTCACAGGGTCCTTATTTGATTCTCAGCAAGACAATAATATTAACATCTTCAAGCAAGCATCAAACTTCACAGATTCAGTGTGAGATTCACGTGTTCACAGAGGTGCACCTGTATCTGGATCTGCAAGAACGCAGGGCTCTCTCAGCTGCAATGGTGTTCCTCCAATGTAAAATGGGGATGACACCACTTTACAGGAGTATAATAGAGACTTTATATGCTCCTGACTGATCCATCCCCATTTCTGTTCATCTTCTTTTGAGTTTTTCACTCTCGTCTCACTCCTCATGCATCTGATTTCCCAGGATACTGTTTGCTTCTCTTCTACCTTGCTGACTGGTAATTAAAAGAGGCTGCTGGTTTCCCCTGGCTTCAACTGCTGTTTCTGACACCCCTACATCTTTAGCAGCCAGACACAGCAACTGTAGGGAAAGTCTGACTTAGCAGAGGATGGAGCACAGACAATTTATTTGAATTCTTCTAAGAATATAGCTGATAGGCACTGGGTTATCTCTGCCACACATGGGTAAGCAGTAGTTAACTTGGTTTGCTTTTTATTTTTCCCATAGAGCTTCATCAGTTGGCCAGAAATCTGGAATCTTGACAGGAACCACAAAGACACATTCCATGGGCATAAGGGCAATCCAGACACAAGGAAAGCTCAGGTGCCACGGTCTTTTCCCACAGCATGAAGCCTAGCAGACTGCACGCCAGAAGACTTGACTAGTGTTGTATTCAATAGCTCTAGCAAAGAAACAGGGTGTTCAGATGTTTGACTACAATGATATTGCCTCTGGGTCCACAGTGTGGAGGACTTAATAAAACTAACTACATTTCCCAGGAGGAATGTAGGTGCTCTAGGAAGCAGAGGCTATGGATTCTTAGATTGCTCTTTTGAAATTCAGCAAGCTGAACGCTGCTTCACAGCCCAGACTCAATAAAATATTAAGGATCCTATCTGCAATTTAGTCCCTTAACCTGAAATCCATAAAAATCTAAGAATTTAAATTCTCTGTTGCATCTGGGCCTGGGTCAAGTGCGTTTTTCAATCTCACTTTCAATTCCTGACACAGCAAATGTACTGGAGGCATTACCTGACAGAAGGAGGCAGCAGCAATCCTTGTCACCTCCATACTCCTTCATCTGTGGGGGGGTATTTTTATTGAGGATCACATGTGTATGGATTGAAAGTGAGTTATAAAACTCTAATACATTTACTGGACACTGCCTAGTCTGAAAAGAAAAAATGAGTAAGTGGTATTTGCACTGGATTTATTTCTAAAATGCAATTAAAAAATTCAGTAAGATGAAGTTCTGAAGCATCTGCTGTTCATTCCATTTCAACTCTCAACCCATGTTTAGTTTACTCTTTCTTGGTTCTTAAATGTATCTTACTATGCCAGCTAATTATACAGCAAAGAAGAAACCGGAAAAAAACTCTATTATCTGATGAATGTCTGTGATGGAGTTTTGTGCTGATGCAGTTCAGCTGGAGCCCTGTTAGTCTGAAATAATTTTGGAAAAGACCAAGTAAGGAAAATTCTCCAGACTATCCCGACAATAAGTCTCAGTTCTTTTCTGGCAAAACCATCCCCAGAGATGAGTGTGCATTCAATCCCACCAGGCATTCTTTTTCTGGACTCTGCTGAAAATGCCTCAGCTTAATGCCAAATCTGTATGAAGATCTTTCAGATCTGTCTCAGAAATAAATAAAAAAGAAAACTATATTAAGTGCGCAGATTGGAATAAAATTAATTACATATGACATGGTATTTGTGAATAGGAAATTACAGATGGAAGCGATTCCTGTGTTGCAAATTAATACCTATTAAAATATTTACTTTATTGTATGAATAAATGGTATCACTGTAATGCCTTTTCCTTATTTTCTATATTTAAAATGAATGGAATAGAACCACTACCATGTCTCTGTGTCTCACTTCCAGTCACTAGGCATGCGCAGAAGCAATTGTTTGCATAGAATTAATATGTAAGCTTTGGAAGAGGAGTCCATGCACTCCAGAGATTTATTTAAATAAAGTTTTAGTACTAAGAGAGATCACATTTAAAATCAATAGATGAAACAACTTATCTAATATTCAAATAGCAGAGGGTTGTAAATTTATTGCTATTATGCAATGAACAGGAAAACCATGATACGTGTGTTTGCCTTGCTGCTTATGACCACTAGGAATTAGATCACATTTTATGGCACATAGCAGTAGAATTAGTTTTTTCCCATATATATGACTGCTGTCCTGAATGTTGCCTAGCTAGTAAATTCTAACAGACAAGATTTCATGTAAAAAAAAAAGCTTCGTTATAATGCATATTTTTTTCCATGTTTTACTTTCATCTCTGCATTCAAAACTATAGATAAAATCCTTACCACAAAGTTTAGTCTGGAATGCAGATGTCAGTGTTTCAATCTGACTGAAATTAGCAACCAGAAACACATGCTCTTCATGTGGTTCACTGCCAATAGACTTCAGCGTGTTCATATCTACTCTTCCCACTCCAATGGCAAAAATCAAGATTCCCGAGTTGCGTGCTTTAGCAGCAATCTCTGCCACTGGATCCTGTGGTCTCCCATCCGTCACAATCATAATAATTCGGGGCACATTCTGCTTCAGAGGTCGAGCTCCTTCTGACTCTGAAAACGCAATGCTCACTGCGTACTGAATGGCCAGCCCAGTCATGGTGCCAGTTGCCAGGTGCATCATCCTCCTTACTGCTCTTTCGATGTCCTGCTTCCTCCTGAATGTCTTCAGTGAAAACTCCTGTTTGACTGTGCTGCCGTACTGAATCAGGCCTACACGGGTGGCATCAGGACTGATGTCCAGAAACTGCAAGATGGTTAAAATGAACTCCTTCACTTTTTCAAAGTCATAGTGACCTACGCTGCGAGAGCTGTCAATGATGAAGACCAGGTCCAGGCGTTTGTCGTTGCAAGTATTTTCTGGAAGGTAAAATGCAAACAAAAATACTTTACAAGAATTTCAAAATGCAAGTCAGTTTAGGTTGACCTGATATTTCAAGCATGCTGTCTCAATAACCACAAGTGCTGGGAAAATACAGGAAAACCAGGAGATGCCAGTGCTAAGGCTACTTAGGCAACATAAATTTCTCCTCTAGTAAACAGCAAAAGCTGCCTGTTATATGATCAGTATATGTTCCGTATTTTATTTTTTTGTGAGATCAGTCCCCAGAATAGCCAATGGCAGTGGAATGGGTAGATATTTGCGCTGTACCTTGTTATGTCATTTTGCTTGAGATACACCACACAGAATGGAAACGCTCTCTGAATTACATAGTTACAACTTGAGTGGGATGCACTGTGATGCTTTTTGTGGTAGTGACTGAGAACTTAGAATCTAACACTCTGATGAGTCAGGGTGGTATCAGTCCTCTGTAACAAACAGGGAAAACGAACACACAGAAATTCAGATCAAAAGCATCTGTAGATTGCAGTGACTGATGCAAGACGTGAAGGGTCTGATTTTTCAGGGAACTTGGCATTAATCAGTACTTTGCATGTTCAAAGTACAGCTCTCAATGACATCAACTGCAGCTGTGACTGCTCAGCACTTCTGTAAATCAAACCCTATGATTCCAAACACATAATTAATGGCCATGTGGGAAAAGTCTCATATATTGGACTAATTCAGCATCTCACACAGAAATTCTGTGGCTGCATCAGAGAGAAAATCCTGTTGTCTACAGCAGCATTCAACTTGGCCAAAAGACCACTCATGCACTTCCTGAAATCTTCTGTTTCAGCCATCAGCAGTCTTTTTTTTTTTCCAAGAGCCACTGAAGCAGAAATACTACAGGATATGTCTATATCTGACTATTGCACAGGCAGAGAGTCTAAGCTACCATGAATAACAGCAGAAGTGAAGGCTGGCTGCTTTCTGGGCATACTACCAGCTTTCTGGGACCCCCGTTGCATCCTCTGGCGTCTGCTTAGCATCCTTCTTTTTTGAAAGAATGTAAGACTTATGCATGAGTTGCACAATGAGAATGGACCACGGTCTCACTGGACCACTGTCTGGACCATTCACAGAAAGCCAGCACACGGCAGGCTTGAGGCAAGCAAGGGGAAGTGAGCTATGAGCTGTGCCACAGAAGGCAGCATGTGGCAAAAGATTAAATGGACTTTAAAGGGCTCAATGGGATACTGGTGATGAAAAATCAACTGAGGTTTAACACATCAGAGACTCCTTCACATTAGCAAATCCCTGAGCCACAAAAGCATGGCAGCTGGGAGAGTACCTGCAGGTAGTATTGTCTTGTTCTTAAAGTTATTCATATGCAACCACTTTTGACTGCCGTCAGACAGAACACTGGGTTAGACATACCAATCAGTGCTGCTGCTCATGCTCTCAAATTTCTATGGCTGCAAACAAACCTGTGAGGTAGCTACTTGTCTCCCTGGCTTGAAAGATAAAAGGTGGCAAGATTGCTCATCAAACTGCAGTGGTGTCCTCATTTTACTAAGCTGAGATAGCCCTAATCACTAATCTCCCTCTATTGCCCAACCTAATTCAATTCTCAGCTCACTCTCATCCATCTTATGCAATGAATGAGGAAAATGCCTGGTGGAAAAGTAGTATTTGTCTAATCAAAGGTCATGTCATACTGCACAAGTACAAGTGGGCCAATCAAAGACTTAACAAGCCTTTACATGGGCTCACTGGTGACTGCTGCTGAACACCAGCCATGTACTTCTGCCAAGGAAAAGGGTGAGAAAGATGCCTGTTTTCACTTGCTAACTCAGAAGCCTCTTTCATAGATTACCAAGAACATTCGTGGGCATAGAATAAAAATGTCCTTTGATGACAATACAAATGACTGCCTGGATTCAGTCATGTGCAGTCTACAGTATGGCTTTATTCATAAGCGTAGGAATACACTCGGGTTGCTCATTCTTTCAAAATCAGAGGATGCTGAATGCAAGCCAAATTGAGCAGAAACAAAATTCCAGTTCTAATGGGATACAGATATCCTGACATAACTATTTTCCATCTCAATATCTTAGTGGCATTTCTAATTATTAATTATTTTTACTAATATAACATGCAATATTCCAGCACAATTTTAATACAAAGAAAACACTAAGATATGATTTGTGGGAGCAGAGCAAGGGGAAAGAAAGATAACTACAGAAAAAAGGCTAAGAATATGTGTGTGTGTATGAGGGGAAAGATAGAGAAAGGTAAAATGGCTGTTATTGTATTTCCCTTAAAATAAGTTGAAAGCATGCCCATGGTGTTGAATTCTCTTAATTTGAGTATAAATATTTGGATCCCAGACTGAAGAGACTCAGTTACGTATTTTGAAATGAGGCATGAATCTTGGTGGGAAAAAGCCTGGACAGCATTAGTGGATAGTACTCTCAGAAACACACCCCATTGCGCTAAATTACTTAAGAAAAATCAGTCTGAATATAATACAGTATATTTCAAAACTGCTTTCACCAGCAAAATTCTATCTATAGAAATACCACACATTTCCAAAATGTATTTAAAATCTTTATCTTTCAATTTGGTGGTAATTTTTAATAACCTTGTAATTACCAAAGCTGATATAGCTGAGATGGGCTTCATGAAAAATAAAAACTCTTTTTAAGCAAAACTCCAGTCGGAGTTTTTGAGGAATGGCAATCAGTAATGACTAACAGATCTGAACACCCAGCCTCTCAGATAAACTTTCAGTGATACCTTTTAAGCAGTTGCATGCTTCTACATTTGCCCTTGAAACTATAACCTCTTCCTCTCACCAACTCTCGTTTTAAACAGGGAATTTTCTCACAACTTTGGTAAACACAGGAGAGGATCTGGTTCGAGACCATCTTAAGAACCTGAACGTGCACAAGTCCATGGGACCTGATGAAATCCATCCGC
>JANHGB010022291.1:0-16930 GCA_026283785.1 Coracopsis vasa
CCCTGCCCATGGCAGGGGGGTTGGAACTAGATGATCTTAAGGTCCTTTCCAACACTAACTATTCTATGATTCTATGATTCTATGAAAAAGTATTTTCCATCTACCATTTTTTGTCTAAAATGGTTGTATTCTCTTGGATTAATCTTTCAGACTATAATGAAAACCTGGCTGTACGATACATCCCTGAGTGTAGACTTAACAAAATCATCACTGAAATTGAAAACAAAAACTTGCAATGGAAACTGATGTTGTGAATCTTAACTGAAGGCAGAATAAATGATTCTGGAGAATATTGCACAATTGTAGAAAATATGGTGGCTGGAGCTGAACAAGAACAACAAGAACAAATATTTTCTTTTTAAAGCTCTGGGTGATTGTGACAACTTAGAAACAACACAAAGGCCAATTCTCTCACCCTTTTAGCTTTAAGCCTTAGTTACATGTCTCATTTATATTACTACACAAATTGTCCCTCCAGAGCACCACACATAATAAAGCCAAAGTCTCATAGTTTGATTAAGGCACACAGTCGGAAGTTGCATTCAAGTCCTGCACATGTGTAGGTAAGTGTATAGCTGACCTTCATCAGCATATATCCTCAGTACCAGCAAATATCCCTTCTTTAAGAGTATGTGGAAACTTTAATCGGAAAATAAAAGTAGTGCAAGAAAAGCTCATCTTTTATTTGCAGCTGATAAGATGTTTTGATATGCTGGTAAGAAAGGCAAAGATCTATGATAGCTGGAATACAATAATCACCGGAAATGCATTCAAATGTGCCAAGATGAAAAACTTACTGCTTTTTCTTGTCTTCTTCTAATGAATATTTTCTGGTGGAGAGGACTCCCATACAGCTGTGGGACAGGGGTGGCTATTTGGGTAAAGCAGAAGATGGCACTGAAGCAATTTTTTGGATCAATAACTTTGAAGCTTGTGAATATTTTTGCCTGTATCATTCCCTTCCACGATAGGACTCAGCTCTAGTTCATGCAAAGCACTTTTGAAGAAGAACTTATATAATATTAATAAACATTAGCACATATAATAATAATAAGCAACACACAGAGTCAGAGGTGGTGAGTGATGATGCAGTGGAGGGAGAGCATCCTCAATATTGAACTTGATTGTGGTTTTTTCACCACCTTCTTCCTTCATGGAACAAACGTTCTAGTGCAATTCCACTTACAGGTCTTTTCTTTGGTCCACTTCAAATGGTATCAACTGTTTCTCTGAGAAGCATGAAAGGTAAAATTTAATACCGCAGATATTTTCATGCCATTCTTAGAAGTAGACCTACAGTTTTATAGTCAGTCCTGACGCTTCTGAATGGTGAGCAAAAATTATTTCCTTAAAACAAGAAATACACGTGCACAGGGGAAGGGGAGGATGTGTGTGTGGGGGGAAATTAAATATATGTGTACAGCTCTTTCACAGCAAACAAAACAGACCAACCCAAATAGCTTTCATCCATCTTTAGTCAGTGTAAGTGCTCTGAGGTGGAAAGGAATTGTTAGTTTAGGGGTTTTTTTGTACACTACCTAGCAACACTAGCAGCTCAGCACTTAATCTCCACACTGAGATCCGGCAAATGATATTGGACTCAAGGAATATAATAATAATAAATAAATATATAAATACACATATATATATATATAAAAATCTATCATCCATTCAGCACTCTTTGGTCACACCCTTTTCCATACCTGAAGTCTTCACCGTCTGAAGACTTCAGAGATTTGTTTAAAACCTGCAGACTTTCCACATCCCAAACATCTCTATTGTTCATATGCAGGCTTGAAGCCAACCCAAGCTTCATCAGCCTTAGGCTTCAGTGAGAAAATGGTAATTTACAGCCCTGGAGGTTCATATTTCTGTCTGGGATTTCTGAGACTGAAATATGTGTGCAAGAACTGTACAGTGGCTAGACAGTGAGTTCATCATTGTGTGATGTCTCAGACTTACCATGCACGTGCTAAAGCAAAGGTCATAGCCATCCTGGTCATCACCCTGTACAGTGCATGTGGAATATGGCTGATGAGAGCCAGGCACAGCCACAAACAAGACAGGTGTGTGCACGGCTATGAGTGTATTTTGCTCCTTCTCACCTTAACCCCTGCGACAGATGGGCTTGTGTTCAGCATCTGACATAAGTTACCTGGTTCATTGTCACAGATGAGTTTTGAAAAGGGTAATTGTCAACATTCATAGAGTCAGCCCATTTTCTTGCTCCACCACAGTTGCTGCCCTTTCAAAATTAAGTCTGGATATATTTTCCCTTGTGAAAATATCTTTGTTACTGTTTGAACTTCAGGCAGATAAGCAGCAGCCTTAGGAATTCCCTAAACCAGGTGAAAAGCACGTTGACTGAGTTTAGATACTCCAACCCTGCAACCTCCATCACCTACTTGAGACTAGAACAGATCGCCTTTGTTGGATGAACAGCAATGTAGCAAATCAAATCAGAAGACACATCGAAACAGCTTATGATAGCAGACTCTCAGCTCCTTGCAAAGTACGATGATGTCACGCATCTCTGTGTATTCCCACTACTTGACTCATTTCAGATAAGAACACCATATTCTGCACCTGTCATCAACAGAAGAAAGTAATTCAGTTTATCAATCAGGCCCAGCTTAAGAATACATTTTATACATTGTCAAAACTCTTTTAGTTTTTAATTTACAGAAATTTATACCAATATAAGATTAATTTCATAATGTACTGACTTTGGTGGCAAATCTGGCTTGAGGAGCTCTTAAGGTATTTTTGCCTTTCCCCTCCCCTAATTTATTTTTGTTCCTCTGTTGAAATTTATCACATCCTTAGAGAGGGACAAACAGAGAGGTTTGCAGAGTTCACACAATAAAGAAGCTCACTAAATGTTCTGTGTTAAAAATAATCCATAGCGAAAAAAAAAATTCTCTCTTACCAGTTCCTCCCATTACTACTTTTCCAGCCTTGAAAGGCTCATAAAAATGTAGCCCTTCACCAAAGAACAATTCTCTCACCAGATATATCTTCTATGTATACACTACCAGTTCTACTTTCTCCAAGGCTGTTTCAGATCCCACGCTTATCTAGAGCCTTTATTCAAAAAGTTGCACACCATTTTGTTGCTTTCTTAGGTCATCCCAGTATGGGCATCCCAGTCTGGAACACTGTCTATATCCACACTGCATGTGTTTATGATGCTGCACAGCCAACCACTTACATCTGTTCATCACATGAACAGGACACCCATGGACACGACAGGCTTTTAAGTTCTCATAATTAGCTATTTCTGTAATTTACACCACTTATCTGCTCCAAACTCAACCCGTAATCTCATAGAATTAGTGAGAACAGTAATCCTACACCATCATGGTAAATATAGTCCTACCTTAATGAGGATGGCACCAGCTGGAAGAACTGCAACACTGATCCAGGGTTGAATAAAAGGGGAAAACAAAATAAAAGACTGCACATGCATACATACAAACATGACAGTTTTTCTCAGCATACTGCACATGCTGCAGAACTGCTATCAGAATACATAAAGGGCAGTCATTCTTACAGTATTAAAGACAAAGACAATGATCTTCTGCAGCATTAAAAAAAATCAAAACAAAATAAATAAACAAAAAAAAAGAAACCTCAACCAAACACACAAAACCAAACACACTTTAGAACATATTTGACAGGATGTTCTGACATAAGCAGGCTCAGTGAAGATATACTTTTCCCACACTGAACTCATAACTAACCACGGTATGAAATATATGATCACTATAGCCATGCTTTCTACACTTTCACTTCTAAAACCACCATAGCTAAATGCATCAGGTTTCTATATGTGGCAGGGAAGATTAATGAACTACCTTTCAACCATAAAGCTTTCTTGTTCGTTTTTTCCTACAGATGAAGTAGGATCTCTTTTGTAAACATGTAAATTTAATGACACCATAACTCATATGAGATATGGGGATAATCTAGCGTTATTGAAGCATCATCAGGCTATATCTGATTTTAATTATGGACTCCAGACAGCTAGGACCTGATTTGGATCTCAAGACTAACATTCGCAAACCAACATAAGCTATCAATAAATTCCTCTTTCTCTGAGGAATTTTCAGTTAAGACCCATGGTAAGATTCCATAAAGGCTTTTTACATTCCGCATAAGTGGAGTTGCAGGAAATCATCATGCTTATTTATTTTATTTTAACTGCTGTTAAACAGCAGTTTAACACAGAAAATCAGCCCATGCTATCAGAGGGGCACCACGATTAAATGTGTTGGAGATTAGATCCCAAATCGTCAAAAATACATCTTTTTTTTAAAATGCTTGAAAAGGGGTCCTGACTTTGAGTTATTCCTTACCAAGCTGATCACATGTTGTTTCTGGGAGTTTCAGTGTCAGTGCAGAATACATATGCAGTAAGCCTCTTTATAGGGGAAGTACATATACATTTTTACACCATGGACAGCTGTAATTACTTGCAGGTCTCATTTAAAAAAAATGCAAGAAATAAATAATAAAAATAAACTAGAATTACTTTCTGCTTATGTCATATCAGATTTACATACTTTCATTACCTATAAATATAGTAAATAAATGGCATCAGACAGTGTAAATTTTAGGCAACAACAACAAAGCTCTTCTCAGGCCTGAGAAGAGAGCCACTTTTCTAAGTAGATCAGTTAGAATTAATTTACTTACTAATTGCTTCATTTTCTCTTCCAGATCCTCAGATTGATTTTCTATTACAGACACTGGGAGTTGGCTCAAGTCTGCTGGTAGCAAACACTGTAAATCTCCATTTCCTTATTTATCTCTGTGAGTCTCAATAAAAGATAGCATGGTACCTAATGAAGGGCTTTTTGTGCAAAAGTGTTCTCCAAATACGTCCCAGGTTATATAAAAATTAGTACCTCAAGCTCTCATTGTTATCAGCATATTTTCATTAGCCATCCCTGGACTACTTGTCCAAAAGAAAAGTCCTGTTTGAAAAAAACTACAATTTACTCAACAGAAACCTGACTATACAGGGGATCACGTACAACTGTTGTGTTATGTGTGGTCTCTAAATTTCTTTACGAGCACTATCCACAAATCCAAGGTCTCTTCCGTTTCCCTGAGCAGCAGTATTGCCTCAATTGCCCTGAGTTTTCAGGATAAATGGGGGCCAGCAGCCCTTCCGACACGAAGAATGTTCTTTGCAGTGTTGTGAACTTGGTGACAGCTGCTTCTGCGCAGGACTACATTAATGTTATTCAGTGTGATCCCACCCCTGTGCCTAGCAGGATTTGATAATCCTCTGGATCAAGAGAGGAACATGCACTTCATTTGCAAATAAAAGGAAGAATAAGTTTACAAGTGCTCGTCCACATAGACATAGCCATACAATAGAAATTAGACTCATCTCTGTCCTAAGAGGTCTGTAGGTCTATTTCCAGGCATAGCTAAAGGCATACCAGCTAAAAGAGCTAAAAAACTTCCCTAAGTTTCCCAAGTTAACTAGCTTGTGCAGTTCTGGCACAAAGTAAAAGAGACAGCAACAAGGACTGATGACCATCTGTCAAGTAAGTTCTCCTTAAGCCCTGAACTCTGAAATTATGTGTCCTTCTGGAAAATCAGAATAAAACTGAACTAAACACTTGAGCTCCCATTTATCTCAGTCTTTCTAAAGTCAAGCTTTTCCATTCAGTGGAGAAGACCAAAAGTCTTCTTGTAATTGACTAGGGTTTAGAATGATCATGCTCTTAACTTTACTCTCAAAATGTGGCAAATTTAACTAAGAGGCAGCTCAGTGGAAATCTGGAAGAAATCACACCTTCTTAGAAAGAGTTCCTTTTTTCCCAAGTGCTGAAGGACACAGAAGAACAGGTAAGAAGCTACATCCTCACCCAAGAAACACTAGTCAATGTTGTGCCTTCAGTTTCACGTGATCCTGCTGAGTGCTTTGGCATTGATAGGGAGCATAGGACACCTAAGTTAACAAGCAGACAGTGCTGTATAACTGGGCTGACTAAACCATACGGCAGTCACAGTACATCATCAGTACACAAGCACCTCTTTACTACTGATTTATCATTAGTTGTACCAACTTATTCTCTGCTATTGATTGTAAGCTCTGTGGGGCATGAGTGGGTTATTTTGTTGGGGTTTATTTCATTTTGGACAGTGCTTATCAAATTTTGTACAACAATAATCATCTGTGTTGTCTTCATAAATTGAGAGCAGACAACTGTTAATCCCTTGTATTTAATAATAGGTAATTTCAACATAGTCAGGAAACATTCATCATTCTACTTATTTTTAAATGTCACACAAACTCATAACTCATAATTAGGCGTATTTCAAGAAAATTGTACTTTTTGGTGACTATAAAAAAATCTGCAAAGACACTATCCCACTATATTTTGTACTAAGCATTAGTTCCGGCTAATTTTAAGGCTCTGAGTTTTTTTAGATTAGGGCTAAAATTGTTAACTTGAGAAGAATTCCTAAGCTAGGCAGCTGCAGACAAAGGTCAATTTTCAGACAGCTATGAAAATTACTTTCCCCATCTCCAACTCTCGAAGAAGTCAAATGAGTTCTAAAATGTGGTTCTGGTATAATATGCACATAAATGTCAGAAAAAAGGTTGTTACAGTCACTCACAGAGAGGCAGGATCAGTTGGTAACAACTGCATGAATGCTCATATTAATGATTTGATTCATATTGCGTTACTATATGCAGAAACAGAGAGTTCTGTTCATCCACTAAAATGAGACGTATCTTTGCACGAAAAAGTAGCAATGTTCTCAAAAAGGAGTTTGTTTGCTTGAGGGAAGAAGGGGAGAGGGGGAAACTGCTGAAGTGATCACTAATTACATTGCAGTGGTCTTTAAAAAGTCTGGGGTTTAGCCCCTGTTTGTCTATATGAACATTAATTCATCAGTAGAAAAATGCGCAAACTTTATGTTACATGGAACATGGAAGAAAAGACAAATCATTTTCTTGAAAAGTAGCCCAGGAAAGATTATGTAACCAAGAAAAGGAGCATGGAATAAGTAGGTACCCAGTTTCATTACTTATAACAACCTAAAAAAATGCCGTTAAATTGCTTATAAAAATTAAGAGAATAAAAGAACATGCTCTAGTTTATTAGCAGTTGGCTGGTTAGTGTGTTTACCTTGAAGAGATTTACTTTGATGGGTTCAGTATGAAAATTTCCACAAGTAGTGCATCTTTAATGAGAGCAAGGGGAATCATTAGTAGTACCAAAAATCATATCCTTTGTTGTCAGAGGCTCATATCTTACAGCTTTTGGTCAGAGAGGAAAAGTTGGATCTCCAGGGGCTCCAGTGTTAAGATCTATAATGTTGGTTTCCTTTTTTTTCCTTCATGTGCCAGATGGTGAAATAGGGCAAGCAAGGGGTATTCTGAGAATCATCTTTCTCCTTACCAGGTTTGTTTAGCAGGGAAAATAAAACCCAGATTTAATGAAATCATATTCAGGATTGAAAGAAATCCTGCCCAAGGGGGTTGCAGACCTATTAGAAAAGGGTCATGAGTTGCAGTCCTGCTCCTTGTACACTGCAGTTCCACAGAGCAGCATCCTAGATCTTCAGCATGACACAGGCAGATTGGTTCAATCACACCATCAGAAGTGCTTTTAGTTTAACATAAGAGAACTCAGGTATTTTTTTTGACAGCCTCACCATATACAAATCCAGGTAGTTGCATGGTCTTAACGCCTGCCTGGTTTCAAATGCATTGGCCTTTTTAGTCACTTCAAGAAAGGCAATCTGGAATTATCATGTTACACAGTCTGCATGTCACAACATTAAAGTCATGTCACCGTTTTATTTCTGTAATAACTTCTCTGTAACCAGTAAGAACTTACTCCTTGAAAAGCACTTTCAGGTAATTGTCTGTATTACTTAATATTTTTTTCCCTTCTTATGTGCTTTAATTATAGGGCAACATGACTTGGATAATTATCTTTGTGGTTAAATCCATCCAGCAGAGCGAAAAAGAAAAATTTAAAACTAAAAATTAATGCAACACTTAAGAAATATGAAGCTATTTACAGCAGGCTACTGATAAATGTGCCCAGCACAAAAATTGGTTAAAGAAGCCTAAAATTTCAGTGAATTGAGTTTTTGTCCACTTTCTGCCTTCCTTTGTCAGCACAACTTAACAGCACCTTGTACTTCTGCTTAGAAAAGCAGCCATCTTAAATCAAATAAAAGTCTCATTAAATTTCCCACACCCTTCTTTAGAAAAATGCTCAGTGATACAGCATTTCCCATTGTCTCTCTTTAGTGCTGTTTACCAGGGCTATTGAAATGATGCAAAGACAGCAGTACAAGTGGATGCAGAATGTATTAATAACAAAATAATTGGAATGTCAAAGCTCATGAATTAACACTTTTCAAATTCAACTGCAATCAGCAGATTATGGAGTTTGTGCCCTATACAAACTATAAACATTGCAATTTGTTATATGCACATTCAATTTTATTTGTTTTTTTCTGCAGGCTTCTTGACCACTGACTGTTAAATTAAGAAATTAATCCTTCAGAGGTCAATGAAAAAGGCTTTACTGCTATTCACAAAATCAAATACTCAGAACAACAAACAGCCTGGGCAGCTCTCTCAGCCCGGTATATCACCACTCCATCTGTGCTTATCATTCCTTCCTTAGACACTTGGAGGGAATTTTTCAGGCTGAGCTGGAAATTCAGACAGTTCTCAGATATTGCTCTCTTCTCCTGAAAATCTAACTTCAATACATCAGATAAAATACTAGTTCTGTAGGAGGAGAATATGGACATGATTAAGACTTAAATCCTTCTTTCCTGAGCTGTCCGTCAAGACTGATCCTTCCTTCCTTTAAACACACAGCTTTCTGCCGAAACCTCTTCCATTCCCACATGAAATGTCATCTCCCTTTCCTTGCAAGCATATACAGATACCAAACAGCTCTGTGATACTACAATGGGCAGTGACGTATACCCATGAGCTAACATTTATTTAATTTGCAGACTTGAGAAAAATAAGGTTGGAAGGGAGTGAGCAGCAAAACTCTCTTTGTTGCTGTACACAACTGCAAATCTAGTCATTGTACCTTTTTTGACCTGGCATTCAGGCAAAAATTCTTCTAGGTGGAAACAGAGACCATTTGGGGGTTTATTATTTTAAGGATTATTACTTTTCTTACACAGAAAACCTGATGGAATTATTTATTGGTGAGTTACCTAAAGAAAAAAAATATATATACATATATATATATATATCTTTCCAAAAGTCTTTAACTTTTTTAGATATTATCCACAGTTTACAAAAACTCTTCTAGAGCGATTCTCAGGATGCTTTATCTGGCATGCATCCAGTGCACACAGTGCACAGCTCTTCAATAAAACTGATGGACAATTATTATTTTAACCCTGCGATCCTTTCTAACATTGATCCTTCTAGTCTGTAGAAATGCCTATGTCAAAAGGGCATAGCCTCTGGGAGTACATAATTTGACATGTGCTTAGCTTGCTTTCTTAACTGTATCGAGGATGAAATTTTTTCTGTTTAAAAATACCTCTTTAGCTATACAAAAACACTATACATATTGTTGCACAGAAAAATACAGGAAATGTAACATTTATTATAGTGTGGTTGTGTTGCACAAAAACTTAAATTTGCAACTGCCCTTAACATTGAAAATCAGACACAAGAAAGATTCTGCTTTTGTGTCAGATCACAATTTTCTTTTTTCCCCATTCAGCTTCTAACTAATTACTGAGTGTTCATCAGAAAATAATTCCCTCTCCTTCCCCTCTCAGCACTAGCTGGGTTTTTCCCTTGCTATAATATTCCCTTAGATCATCTTGCTCTACTGATGCTAACCAGCTTTTTTCCTAAGTCTCTAATAGAGCATAAGCAAGTTAAATTCTGAGTGATTATTCTCCACTAGTACTTAGCTTTGAAGGTTGATGCCTTCAAGCGTCAAAAGGTTTTCATGCCTTTAAACTTTTCTGGCTAATTATATAACCTGGTCTAGTAAAAGGTTTTACACCTTTCCACAAACCTTGCTTAACCCAGATTGCAAAGTATCACAAATATTTTTTTCAGGTTTTTAATAGATATTCTACTAAGACCTTAATGTTTGCAAATATCAAACACCTTGCTGAATGTTACAAAACTGATCTCTTACAGCTGCCAGTTAATTTATTTAAATACCAAAACTAATGCATTTTTTATTAAATAACTAGTGAGGGAACAAAAGATAAAGCATTCTTTCTCTTTATTTCCCTAACTGGGTCCTAGCCCTGCCTGCAGTCCATTCAATTTAGGGAATACCTAATCGCTCTGTAAATTCTACAAGTGAGTGCTGCCTGGTTATTGTCACCACATAATGTCCAGCAAGAGGAAGCAAAGCTTGCAAAGGGATAACAGAGTATTCACATAGCTTTGCATAAATATTGGATAATGGCTTCCCTCTAAGAGATTTGTAATGCTCCAGTATCAAAAGATTTATGCATTAAAAATAACTAGAACGAATATCAGATTAGCCTTTTCACACTTCAGAGTTATGCAGCTTGGAAGAGCATAAACCTAGTGACAGCGTAATTCCTATTTGATACTTTCTGGACCTCATGTGAATCACATTTTTTCCAAATTAAAACATTCCAAATAATTATTAGAAATTAAATTATTAATCTTTTATGAATATATTATCAACTTTTGACTTTCAAATAAAGCTATTTAAATAGCAGTCTAATAGTAAATATGTGCAAGCAATTTATGGATTTTTAAGTAAAAAGACACAAGCTCATTCTACTCCAGGCCTCTGTCTGAATCACGCCAAAGAATTTTGCCAGGCTCATTTTCGTACTTGCCTTCTTACACAGATCTCATACGCTAATATCACAGACATGTCATCCACTCAGCAGACAGTATTTCACCCTACAAGAGGCAGAAAAAAGCTATGAATCTTTTTCCCATTTCCTTCATTGCAAGATTCTTGCTCTCAGGAAGGTCTTGCCCAACCTTCTGTAAAATGCCTCAGCAATGGGACTGATTTCATTCCCCTGGAAAAACAGTTCTCAGCCTAGAAGTGCTTAACGTTGTTGAAATTTCCCTAACAAACAGGATACACTTTACTTGGCTCACTATCTATCCCATTTACAGATATCAAACTACAGATCCTGCAAGACACTGAGCACTTCCAGTTCCACTGAAATGGAATATAATCTTGCAATAGGATAATTTATAAGTTATTTACCTCTTTTCACCATAGGAATAAATTTACTCATAAATTAACGCATGCTAAGCCACAGTTAACTTTTGAAAAGCACATCTTTGCATGGCTATGTTCCCTCTTGGAGCAGTTTACATAGAGCAGCAGACTGCAGAGGACTTATAAGTGACAGATCTCCTCTGTTGAAATGTACTCAGGACAAAGCCAGACAACTTCACAATTGTTGGAGTCATTGAACTAGACAAGAAAAAAATTCCCCGTGCTCATATTTTCCTGATGAGCCTGCAGTTTGAGTATGATCCAGTGATCCCCATATACCACCTTGTTCACTGGATAACTTTGGTCTCTGTCATTACCACACTTACCTCAGCTTGGTGACCTCAACAAGCCAGTTCTTCAGATGCTCTTTTTCTGAATCCTCTCTTGCCAGCCCTGAAGCTAGTCTTAATCATTACAGAAGCATCATTATCTGTAGTTTAACAGATTTATGTAAGCATCATATTTTAGTTACGCAGGACTTTCCGATCCCGTCAGTAACAATGAGATCTTAAGCTTCTGGCAGCAGGTGTCTTTTTCCGGATGTCGTCAGATTTAAAGAATTTAGGAATTAGTGAAGTTTTACAGTCCTCCTTCTCCAAACACCTCCTTCGCCTCTCATCTTTCACCTAGCTATCCTTATTGATCACCAGTCTTCCTAGATTAAATAAGCATTAAAGAATATGCCACTAAGCCAAATTGTAGTTACTCATCCCTGCATCCCAAGATTAAGCTAACTCTAAGCTTAAGCATTACACCATCACTGTGACCCATGCCTAACTTCATAAACAACTTTCACCTCTGGCAGAATATGCTTCTTGAACCTGGATGGAAATCTCTTTATACCACTTCATACAGCAAGACCTATAGGGTTTAATAATGAGCTCTCAGGTAGGTTAATTAATTGATTTGGACAGGGAAATTTAACACGGTGGTATGAATTCTAATCAGAGAAAAGATATGGCTAGGATTAAGGTAATGCTATGGACAGAAGTCACTGTGGAATCCAGTTCATTGCTAAATTCTGCAAGATGTGGTGAGTTAATAGGACTGACAGTGTTTACCGTGTTAAATGTCTCATGTTTATTGGAGGTGAAGACTGGAAATGGTCAAAGGTAGTTTGAGCTTGAGTGAGGGTGATAATTTAAAGCTCCCTGTATTAAAGAACAGCTATGTCAGGATTTCAGCATTTAGGACACAGTCCTCCATTAAACACCAGTCAAGCACACTTGCACAGGATCTGCTCAATTACAAGAGAACTAACTGCATAGAGTTGGATAGAGAAAAGGAGTGGTTTACAATGCTATAGATCAGCCTGACCTACACAATCTTACTGCTATTCCGTTGTGTATCGTGGATCAAGTTAGAACATAGACAACAGAACAAAGAAACTTGCCCATGGAGTAGTATTCAACTGAGGCTTTGGGTTTCTCTTTGATACCTTTTGTGCTCTACAGAAAACAAAAATGTTTCAAAACAAACCTACAGCAACCATCCTATCATCCTCCTCATGGTTTAATTTCAGCATAGTGCCGATTATACTTGCAGCTCCTACCAATCAGCAATCTCAAAAAAAACCACCTTCTAGACACAAACTTCAAGTTAATACAAAAATAGGAGAGTTAAGAGTAAAATAATTTAGCTCTATGGATGTAAGCTGTGCCATATCAGCTAGTCTTCGTGACCAAATGGTCTCTGTCATTTGGATAATTAACCAGACTTCATTTGATTAACACAAAATCTTCCGTATGCCCATTGCTGAAATTTCCCTGGCTCTCATAAACAAATTACTTCTCAGCTCACAAAATAGCATGGATACAAGAAGTCTTGAAAACCAGCTCTCACCTCTTCACTGGACACCTTGAATTGGAAACACACTCAAGTTTCTTCCTGACACATGGCATCTTTGAAAAAGTTTTCAAGTCTCCTGAAAGAGGTAGGACTGTTTCTTTTCTGTCCATTCACAAACTGGTATATCTGAGGTCTTTGCCAGTTGGCAATACAGGTCTAGGTCAGCAACTTCAAAAACCAAGCACTTAGCTTTGCTTGGTAAACAATGGAAATGAACAATTACTTGAGTCAATGACCATAATACAATTAGAAGAAAAGGCTCATTCTGGGTAAATTTTGTTGCAAAGTCTGATCTGTTTTATGCAGATACTTTAATGTAATGGGCAGGGAACAAAATTTTTATTATATGGTTACCAAGCATTCAATTACCGAACTTTTTTCTAAGAGGTTTTCCCTGTTTTTTCCAAAATATCTGCTGTACCACTCAAGGAACATGCTGAAAACACAAGATATTCAATTCATACACGGAAAATAAGAAAAGAATGCAAATGTAGGAAAAAGGAAATGCGTAACTATAATTTACAGCACCGTAAGGCTACAAATCCAGAGAATAGGAAATAATAGAACAATTCATACCACATAGGAATCTACAAGTATAAGAACATGTCCTAGCCAAATGCCACAACGCTCATGGAATAGAGACTTCCGCAGCCTCACTGCTATGCTCTACCCTACTCTTTGGTACATGAATTAATAAACTTCATCAATATTATCAAGTACCAAGACAACTCCGTAGAGCACTGATTCTGCACATACTCATACCTGTGCTTAATTTTCAGTGCATAAGTGGTCTCACTTATGTCAATGGAACAACACATCCATGCAAAGTTAAGTCTGAGGATAATTATTTGCAGCATCAGCAACTTCTTTGTAATTCAAAAAAGCAGAGATCAAAACTGAAGTGCTGCTTATAGCAAAATTGATTTGAAAGATACTTTTTTACAGTTTCTCCTTATTTTTCCTTACATTTCATGCTGTCAGTACGCCCAGAAACTTCTATAAGAATGGATATATGTATATATCTATATGGATATGTATAGGAATAAATATATATTTTGTAAAGAGGCCATAATACAAAATCTATACATGTCCTAACCCAATCTTTATTTGTTATCACATTTTGTATAATACACATTTTGTTGATGAACTTGCTACGGTGTTGCATGGAATTTGTATGAGAAATCCCCATGGCCCAATCATAGCATCATAGAATGGTTCAGGATGGAAAGGACCTTAAGACCATCTAGTTCCAACCTATTATTAGGTTATAATAATAATTATTAGGTTATATAATTACTATTATAATATTATATATATTATATATATGTTATATATGTTATATATGTTATATAATATTATATAATAATAATTATTAGGTTATAATAATAAGAAGAAGAAAGATTATAGATACCTATCTTCAAATGGATTGAAGATTTGAAGATACTGGATTTGAAGTTACTGGAGGCGTGCATGTCATGGAAGGGGGTAGCACTACAGAAACATGTCTGTGCTCAGTGTTTCCATTTGGCTGACTTGAAGCAACTCTGTACAGATTTTAGCAGTTTCCCACCCAAACAGGGTGATGGGTTTGCATCTTATTTTGAGGTACGTATGTTCTCCTAACTGTTGTAAAAGGGAGCATGGGAACGGCATGCAGTTTTCACTTCTAGAGCTGTTGTCTAAAGAATGGGCTCAGCAGCCTCAGTCTTCTCACACCACAGTCTCTGGAGATCCAGTTCAAGCGATTTATTGGATCTCATCCCTATTTCTTTCAGAATTTCAGGGCTGTGCTCTCATATTTAAATATCCATTTTCTTTAGTATAGAAATAGGCAGACTGCCACGAGCTTGACAAAGCTTATTAATTTATATAATTTTAAATAGAAATAATTAAACTAATGGAAGAACAATTTGCTATTCATTTTCACAGTGAAAACAACCATCACTGCCTTTTCATGAGACTATCAGTCTCCAAATACATAAAAATCATTTTCATACTAAGTTTTTGTCTTTGCTTCATGGCAAATTAAAAATGCAATCTATTTAGATTTTCCATGGTAGCAGATTTATGCAGTAGAATCACTAAGGCAATAGATTCAGATTCCCTCTTCTTGTATGCAGAATATTTCATGTGAAAGTAATGAAGACGTGTTATGCAAAAATTTATGAAATTCACTAAAATATATATGAAATACGATTGAGATCAATATTTACATCGCAGTAAGGGTGGTTGCTAAGGTGTAACAAAACAGCACTCATGTAAAATAGAAGGAAGCAATCTTATGATTCAAATGAAAAGTGAAATTGTGTCACATGACCTATTCTATTGAGGTAGAATATCATTTATATACCATATCAAAATTAAATTAAATTGCTTATTATTTCCTATTGTTCATTAGTATTTGCAGTTTTCAAAGTCTTCACTTTTTCAGCTTCAACATTGCTACTGAAGGCGACTAACATGGCTGCTTATTTCAGCCTTTAATTTTCTCCTGATAGATTTTCAATGCAGGTCTATTTTTCTGCAAGTGGAAGCAAATTACTCTATGCATTCCTCATCATTTCTTTATGCCACAGCATTGATCATACTGAAGGCAATACATTTTCCTAAGATTAGTTTTGTAGAATCCATTGAGCAACAATTACACCAATTCATTCATGTTTGTAGATCTAAAGTGGCCGAAGAGGTAGTTAACTTTCTGGCCAGTGCTAACTAGGTTCTGCATACCAGAAGAGCATCATCAATGTTTTAAATCATTTCCAATACTCAAGGCTTATTTTTTTCCCCTAAAATGTAAATAAGAACACTTCACTATTGCCTTATCTTAAATCTGACCTTCACAATGTAATTTGACATTCTAGAGCTGATTGGAGGAAGAAAAAAAAATCCAACAAACCTCTTTCCTGTAGATTTTGCTTTTTTGATTTAAACAGAGTACCTTTGAGGAAAATAAAATAAAATATATTAGCTTAGACAGAATTTTTATAAGGGGGGGAAGTACTGATTTTCTTAGAATGAGCTATAGCAGAAATATATTCCTCTTTTTGCCTCCTGTATCAAGGTATAAAGGTAAAGACAAAGAATTAATTTAGATTCCTGTTGAGTTTTGGATTTGGAGCTACAGAACTCCAAAGACAAGGTAGCAAAACAATGTACTTTCTCAGCCCCGCCGCTCGACACAGAGGTGTTTTGACTTAGGATGACATCTGACATGGAATATATCAACCTAGTTGAGTAATGTTTTGGCAAAATATCTTAAGCATTTGTTAACTGTCTCATAAAAGGGAATTGGACAATGTCAGTTAAAGCAGTACTTCTATCTCTGCCATAAACACAGCAGAGTGCAAGGAAATTTTTTTTTCCATGTCCAAATCCAAGACAGGATGGAGGGAACTTCTATTAATAGTAAAAATTTTGTTCCTTACTGCCATTTCTGCTTCTGACAATTTCCTGTCCTTGTCCTTTTTCAAACAAAAGTTAGGTAATTTGTATGCAGCAAGTGTTGTACAACCTTGGTGCTGTTCCCATTTCCATTCATGAAAGAGTTCCTATTAACTTCAAAGCGCTGGGATGAAACTCTTGTAAAAGACTGTATCTTTTCTTACTCAGATTAACAAATAGATGGTATCACTGCTAAGACTGAAGAGCTGGTGTTCAGAAAGAGCCAGATGGATCTTTTTCCAAATTTCTTAATTAAATAATTGAACACTTTCTAACTGTAGAATCATTTGAGGGGTAAAAAAAAAAAAAAAAAAAAAAAAAAAAGAAAAAACCCACAAACAAACAAAAAAACCCCAAAAAACAAAAACAAAAAAACC
>JANHGB010022292.1:0-11799 GCA_026283785.1 Coracopsis vasa
GGGAAGGAATGCCATCCAGAGGGACCTTGACACACTTGTGAGGTGGGCTGATGCCAACCTTATGAAGTTTAACCATGTCAATGGCAAGATCCTACTTCCAGTGTCTGAAGGGAGCCTATAAGGATGCTGGGGAGGGACTATTCATTAGGAACTGTAGTGATAGGACAAAGGGTAATGGGTTAAAACTTAAATGGGGGAAGTTTAGATTGGATATAAGGAAGAAATTCTTTACTGTAAGGGTGATAAGGCACTGGAATGGGTTGCCCAGGGAAGTTGTGAATGCTCCATTCCTGGCGGTGTTCAAGTTCAGGTTGGACAGAGCCTTGGGTGACATGGTTTAGTGTGAGGTATCCCTGTCCATGGCAATGGTGTTGGAACTAGATGATCTTAAGGTCCTTTCCAACTCTAACTATTCTATGATTCTATGATTCTAACATATCTCCAGATATTCAGTGCCCCACACTGGGCTTATTTGTATGGCTGGGCATGAGTAGAAAGAACTGTGTGATTAATTCTGTATGTCTACATTTATGTTTCCACTTCTCCATACAGACTTTCATTATTTCTCAGCAGCTTAGGCCATGCTAGCTTGTGATTTCTTAGAGACAATGAAGCCAACTTCTTCTGTCAGTCAGCGATTTCCAGTCCTCAGTTGAGCTGGCGGATTATTCCCACCAAACTGAAGGTCTTGACCCTTGTCCCTCTCAAAGAACATTCTGATTGCTTCTTATTATCAGGAGATACATTTTCATTTTAATTGTATCTTCTGAAAGTGGATATTGACTTCCTCTCTCCACTTTGTCCTGCTTACAGATTTTATCAGTGACATTCCCTCTTCATTAGCTAACCCAGAGAGAACCCAGGTGAATGTTGTTTGATATATGCATTAGTCTGTCAAATACTGGTGATCTGTGCCTCAGGTTGCAAACCAGCTGAACATAATTTTCTAACAATTTCATTGAGACCATGGTTCTCTAATATGCTATGAAGAATGTTGTGTGAATCAGCATCAAAAGACTAAAGTGAAGATACCCATCATTTGCAGTCTTTCCCCCTACATAAAAAATGAAAGATTTGCCCTTGGCACCTATATGCTGGCTATTGCTTATTTCTTAGCTGCTTAAAATTAGATAGTTCAGTTATTTGTTCTAGGTTTCCTGGGTAGGCAGTTACCTGAAATTTTCTGTGTTGTTTTCATTCACTTCTGCAGACCGACACATCTGTGTTCAGTTTTCGTCCCTACTATATAAAAAACATGTGGACAGGCTGGAGAGGTTCCAGGGAAGGGCCATGAAGATGATTAAAGGACTGGAAAGCCTGCTGTATGAGAAAAGGCTGAGAGAGCTGGATTTGTTTAACATTGAGAAAATAAGGCTCTTAATCTTATAGGAACCCTTATCATCATGTTCCAGTATTTAAAGGGTGGCTACAAAGAAGATAGAGACCTCCTTTTTACAAGCAGTTACATGAAAAGGACAAGGGGTAATGGGTGCAAGTTACTCCTGGGGAAATTCTGATTGGTCCCAAAAGGAAAATATTTCACAATGAGAACAATCATATATTGGAATAATCTCCCCACGGAAGTGGTGGATTCCCCAGCATTGGGCACTTTTGAGATTTAGCTGGACTGGGTGCTGTGTCATCTTGTCTAATCCATGCTTTTGCCAAGAATGTTTGGATCAGATGACTCTTGAGGTCCCTTCCAAGCTGGTATTCTATGATTCTGTGGTCTTTCTCAGTTTTCTGTATTTCATCATTCCTTCAGGTTCTTAAATGTAGCTGTTTCAACCAGCTCGCTATGTACTCTAAGGTGAACTTTATCAGATTGACTTATGTATAAATATCTGATTTTTCTGAAAATTTCTTATCCTGATCTTTTCTTCTTCCATCTAAAACTTTTGTACATTTCTTGCTGATGTTAGGCCACTAAACCTTTAAGCAGAGACTCTATTCAATGGCACTAAATACTTTAACCTTCCCAGTGTCATCAGCGATTGTTTCTCCATCTAGATGAATAATAGAGCAGGCCTTTACCTCATTTTCCTCTTATTATTTGTACTAAGCATTTTGTTGTTACTCTGCATTTCCTTTGTTAATATTGGCTCATTTGGTACCTAGTAAGAGACTATTATATTATCGCAATAGACAAAAAGTTGCTAAATTTTTATTAAGTAAGACATTGTGATGCAAACAATTACTATGACTATTAGTAATCTAACTGCACCTCTGGTACTTGCTGATCTCCTTGCTAAGGTCTTGGTGTATGGTCCGTTGTTTTTTGTCAAGAGGGGAGCACTCTGACACACAGCCTTGGGCTGCAATGGCCCAGCACTAATTGAGATTGTCTCAGCAGGTTTAAATGTTGTTTTGCACTTCTGTTCTTTCCAAAAGCAGTAACATGTTGTTAATAAACTGACCAGACAGCCTTCTTAAAGCCAAGTATTATTCATTTAGAACCAAGGTTTTTCAGAGAAAATCAATCTTTATGCAATAAGCTGTCTACTCACATGTTTAGCTCAGTGGTTGTCAACACATGGTGATCTTGGTAGGTCTAGGTTTCCAACAGATATACTCTCTAAGATCTGGGCACAGCTCCTTTAGCTCAAGGAAGAACTCTCTTACCTTGGGGATAGGGACAAGAATTTTTTACAGGGAAAAAGACTTTTGTATCATCCTCTTTCCCATGATGAAAATGCTTTACAAATATATTTTCATATCTTTTGATCCACTTGTTCCCAGCACTGGCAAAATGGTTTTCTAATTTTGGGAGATGCAGCACAGAAAGAAACTGTTGCCATGGATGCCCTCCCTCCCCTTCCCACTGTGTTCATTTGGAAGAAATTTATCCACATCCAGCTGTTGCTTTTCTGCTTAATTTTTTCCAGTGGCTTTCTGTTAAACAAAATCAATACATTATTTACAAAATATGTATCCAATTGACAGGATTGCATATAAGGTCTCCAATGTGCTTCATGGCACTTATTCAACTCAGTGTTTTACATTATTCTTAGTATCATATATTATGAGATTAATTGTAATGACAGTATGTTTCCTGCTCCAGGGAACGTGTTGCAGCTGTTCAAGACAACTTTTTCACCATATTGCCTAAAGTGTATCTACATGGGTTAGCAAGAGATGGAATCCTAATTTTTCTTTTTTTCCTCCCTGTTCTGCATATGCTCTTTCCAAACTGCCTTTTCAGATACCACTGGCATCTCAAAGGAAAAGAAAAAGGTCACATTGAGATGTTATCAGTCAGTGCTTTGAAAGGGGGGAAGGCTTCTTCAAGAGTTTAGTATCACTTAGGTAACTCCTCTTAAGAGAACTTCATTAGAATTTATTTTCCAAAGAACAGCTCTAGAGTGCATGGTGAAAAGGTCATTCAAATGATTATGATTGTAATGACCCACATATAAAGAGAAAAAAACCCATCATATCAAAGCAGATACATTGCATCAAATGCTGTACTGGAACTGTAGTTACTGCAGTAAGCCTGTATACAAATGCTGGTTTTACACTGACAGACAAAATGTGAGGCCTTACGTTATTAGACCTGCTGAGAAACTCAGAGCTGTTGCTATGGTTGTGCAAGAATTACTAGCAGGTACGGCTCTAGGTGCAAGAATAGAATAGAGAGTGAATGATTATTGCTTAAAAGTCACTTTTTGGTTTTGAGGATACCAAACTCCCACAATAAGTGAATAAGAGGATGTATGGCTGGACTGATGAATTCTCTTTGGAAAATATATGGCTTTGGAAATATGAAAAATTTTAAATCAGGCCTGCAGCTAATAAGTAGAAGCAGGAAAAAAGCAGGAGGCCCAGAACTGCTTAGAATTTAATTGGGTGTAAATCTAAGCAGCTTGACACTTTTGCCACCTAACCATTTACCTTTGTGCCTAGGTGCCATTGTTTAACCCCAGCTGGCAACTAAGCACCATGCAACTGCTCAGTCACTCCCTCCTCTCCCGGTGGGATGGGGGAGAGAATCAGAAGAGAAAAAGTAAGAAAACCCATGAGTTGAGATAAAGACAGTTTAACAGGTAAAGCAAAAGCCATGTGTGCAAGCAAAACAAACCAAGGAGTTCATTCACTACGAACACTTCCCATCATCAGGCAGGTGTTCAGGCAGGTGTTCAGCCATCCCCAGGAAAGCAGGGCTTCATCATGTGTAATGGTTAATTGGGAAGACAAATGCAATCAGTCTGAATGTTCCCCCCTTCCTTCTTCTTATCACATGTCATGCTGATCATGACACTGTGTGGTCTGGGATATCCCTGTGGACAGTCAGGGTCCCAATCTCTTCTGCATCCCTAGCCTGCTGGTGGGATGAGATGCAAAAAAGGCCTTGACTCTGTGCAAATGCTCCTCAGCAGTAATTAAAGCATCCCTGAATTATCAATGCTGTTTCCAGCACAAATTCAAAACGTAGCCTTATACTGCATATTATGAAGAAAAGTAACTCTATCCCAAGCAAAAGCATCGCACTAGGGTCTTCCCTCTAAGTATCAAGAAGGATAATCTTTTTTCATAGATTACAAAGCATTCAGACATAACATATCAGTATATTTGAATAATGCAGCCTTCTTGGGCTTCCCCAAATGCATCTAATGTACATAAATGAAATATTGTAGTGTTAAAAGGGACTTCCTGCTGACCACATGAGGTTAAACAGCTGCTGCTTGTGAATAGGAATAGACTGTTTAAATAAGAGCTGTGGATTTCATATGAAAATGTTAAAGAAAACCCTAAGCATCAATTGAGACTACTGCTTACCCCTCGTATTTAGGCTAATTTGAAGGCAAGGGGAAGTTTTTGTGGCATAATTTTAGGATATTTAGAGGAAAAGCAAATAATACTGTTTTCTAATGGTTTGTACCTCTAATTTAGATATATCAGTGTCTTTGGTTTACAAATTTTGTTAGGACTGCTAGTCAGTGCTCTCTATCACAATTCTTATTATGGATGTGTTTTGTTGGGTTTTTTTGCACTTGAATAGGATCTGGATTTCTGTGGCAGTAGCCTGCAATAAATTCTATAGCTCACCATTGTGAACCTGGTTGATTCACTTCAGCTGTGACCCTGAGTGAACTATATTTAGTGAGTAACACCACATAACAAATTTCATTATTTGTAAGCAATTTTCTGTTCCATAGAATACAACTTGGGACCATTAAATCTTTCATGTCTTATAACAGTAGGTCCTAACTGGTTGGGTAAAGGGCACATCCAACTTTTGACATCTCTGAGAATCTGTTAGCATAATCATCTTAAACATATTTATTACTTCTTCCTGTTCCTATGCATTTCATCAAGATGACAGACTTCCTTGCAGAAATTATACATTGAGAGTATAAAGTACATAAACGTACTATGTGAACTGCATTCCATCTGAGGTCATGGCCTAGGAATGCCAGGTCACTTGTTATCTTCAGGGCTGCACAAAGAAACCCAGCTCAGGGCACACTGAGACGACAAGAAGAAGAAACAGGCACTGATGAGATCCAGTCTTTGGGAAGCTGTCATCTTCAGTCATGTAGAGCAGAGGGAGGTTTCCAGGATGGACATGGGGCTTTGAAAAACATCTCTCTGGCCTGATCAAGCCAGTTCAAAACCTTCCTTCTAATTTGTATCTAAAATTATTCCTTCCAATACATAAAAGAGCTCTTGTGTGCAGAATTGAGGCAGGTGCTGGAAAAGGGATATTTGTAAATTTTAAGATGTGATGGGCTAACAGATTAACCTTTCAAGTTGCAAGCTAGTGGCTGCTCCTTACCATTAGGGAAAAATTCTGACTGCTGGCAAGGTTATTGAGGTATATTCAGTGCATTCAATCCAGGAATGATACAATACTGGCTGGATACAGGGAGTGTCTATTATATGCTTGCAATACAAGCCATGAGACAGTAACTAACATATTCATCTAATAGCTCATACACAGGTGAATCACTTGTGTAAAAATGTAGAACTACTCACTGAATGTCATTGCAAAGCTCATATATCTCAGGCACTGGTGGCAACTTTTTGTATACAAGCTACACTTTATATCCCTGGGTGGAATAAATATCACACAGCAGCTAAGATGCTACTAAAGCTTGAACAGCAAATATGTATTTGGCTTTGTTTTGCTTTCCTTGCACTTGTTACTGTGATCACTACAGAGCTGACTTCAAAAGATCAGTGTGAGAAAGTCTTATCATTCATGTAAAATGCTTTTCTAAACCCCTTACGTAAAATGCTTGTCTAAACCCCTTACCAACTGATATTTCTTACTAATAATCCTATTATTATAAAGTCACACAGAATACTGTGCCTATTGTGACTGCTGAGGAAATACCTATGATATATGCTGTTGTCAGAGAGGAAAAAATCCACCAGTTTAAGTAGGAGCAATGTGTAAAAAGGTTGGAAGCTGAAGTTGGTATATATTTAAATAAGCCAGAAAATAAGGGTTGAGGGGTTAGACAGGGACCTTTAAGGATAAGAAGCAAGGCACAATATACTCAAAAGTGAAGAGATTTAAAAATGGGTGTTTGGGTATGAGATTTAGATGGTCAAGGGCATCGATGTTAATTTAGCAGTAAATTTTAAGTTCATCCAATTCAAGTCAGCTGCAGTATATCAGCTCAGCTTTAGGCATCTTGCAATAAACTTTGGTTGCTCAGCAGAAAATAGCAGTAGTTCAGCTATTCACTAACCTTCAGAAAACTGCAAATGAATTTATATATTCCTGTAGAAGGATCTGCTCTCTACAGCCAGGACCTGTAACATTGTCAATACAATACTCCCTCATAGTGGAGCAGAATGAAGTATTCTATCATGAGTGAAGTCTGTCAGAGTTGAGCACAATATGTGGGGACTGAGCAGAGCTCTGGAGAAGACAAGGCCATTTTGGTAAAAGGTATATGGAAAATTATTTATTTATATATCATAGACATATAAAGGGATTAATGAAACAAAGTCAAGATCAGATATGCAGACATGTCATTTTGCACTGATTCTCCAGAGCCAATTTTCTCTAAGGCATAACATTAGGATGATTTTGAAATGGACACCCCAGTTTTGTGTTGAAGAGACATCCCCCATTCTTCCCTGGATTCATTACCTTGGTATTTCTTTAGAAGGGATGGCAGAAATGGAGTTATGTTGAACACAAACACCTGTCGTCCATGGGCAAAGCACATTCATTATGTCTGCAGACCTCCCCTAGAGAGGAAGGACAAAACTGTGCATGGATCAATGTTGAGCACTCAGTGGTGGCTCTCAGGTCAAAATTAGATGTTAAGTTCCACTGAGAAGGTAATGAAGAAACTGTATGCCCTTGTTTGCTCCACTGTTAAGGAAGAATCTTGCACTGCCAATACAAAAAGGAACTAATGAACAAGAAATGTGGTGCCTGAAGGCCTAATTTCATTTTCTCCACATATGACCATGTACATAAGATGATGAATCTGGCTTTTTTTGCTTTTTTGGTTTGGCTTTTTTCTTCATATTACTTTTATTTTACTCTTATTACAACAATAATAACATTATTCCATCAACAAACAGGTTTTTGCATATTGTTTATGCACTGAGGAAGTTACACAGTGTCCCATACCCTGGCATGCCCTGGTTGCATAAGGTGGATTACTGAGCACTAACAAAGGAAGTATGTGATCATGCTTATTTGAGCTGATTGTGGTACTTTAATTTCACAGCATGATTTGTGGGGGTTATATAATGAAAAACAGATATATCGTCATTAGATTTTCTTCACCATCAGAGGATGATTTATGAGCTTATATACCTGATGGAAATTTGTCCCTAAGAGAGCTAAAGCAGAGTTAAAGCTTAAAAATAAAACCTGAAATAACACTTTGATATTTAAAATCCATACATGGAGTGACTGGTAGTTTCTTTCATACTGTTTCCAGAAGCAGGTGTTCTGAAACAAAAGTGACAATTTCAGCTGTTTATATAATTCTTCTTAATTTCATTTCTTCTTAATCACTGTTGTGTTCTATGCCTAGCAGCCACTTGTCCCATCCAGAAACAAGAAGTGAATATAGCTCAGAAGCAATGTGTGATCCTTGTGGAATGATGATGATGATGACTTGACTTCGCGAACGAAGATTTGGGAAGGGCTTTACCCAGGCTTACTACAAGCGCGCTGATGACTAGTGGAATGATAGGAGAATGTAAACAGAAAAGATGCTTATACCCTGTTAGTCTTCAAACTGCTCAGTATTAACTTAGGAATATTGTGCCAGCTGTTGCAATGAACATTCCTATAGTGTGAAGGATAGCTTCACAGCAATGCCCTTGTCAACATACTGAAAGGGTTTTCAGAACACTCTTTTGTCAGTTCCCTGACAAAACTTTTTATCAGCAATGCTCTTTTTTGAGACTCCTGTCCATAAAACTGACAGGAAAGAAAAAGAATTGGCTTTATTCCCCTCTGTACATGTATATAGATCACTGTGTTCCTGGCAATTTTCCAGTGCCATCCCCTCCTTTTATTTGTATGCCTATCTTAGAGATGGGTACTGCCTGGTACTGAGTTGAGTGTGTTATTTTTATTAAAATTATAAAAAATATTTTACAAAAGCAATCTCTTGAGTTGCTTGCTCCCTTGATCTGAAAAACTCAGTGTCTGAAGGCAGAGTCCGGGCTAGTTTTCTCTCAGTAAGTTTAGCAAGGTAGTATATCAGGTATGTTTCCAAATGGATCTAGTGTCAGACTTTCAGGATTCGTACAGTATAAGTCATAACTCAGGGTAGATTCCTCCTGGTTTACCCACTGAAGCCTGCAAAGTCTTTGCAATTTTCTTTTTCATCTGTCCCATGACAGAAATGAATTGTACAAAATCGTGAAGCATCTCTTTCTCTCAAAGGCACAAGAATCGCTAGGAAAATCTTGTCTCTTTTGACTCTGAAAGATGATTCTTAAGCTTTCCAGTCCTCTCTGGACAATGGCCATGAGTTGTGATAAACAAAATCTGCCTTCCAGCTACCAAGTATTTGCATCCCAATTCTTCTGTTTTTTGGTTAAACTAGACTGTAAAGAAAATTAAACTCTCCCCCTGCCCCTCCCCAAAAAAAACAAACCAAACCAAACCAAACCAACACAAAAAAAACTTTTCAGGGCATATTGTTTTGATCCCATCTGAAAAAAGTCCTTCCTAAGTTACAGGAGAGGTGGTGGGTCAGACAGCTTCTGGAAGCCATGGGATAATAATTCCTGAGAATATTTATATTATTTGTATTAAAAGAGAACTGAGGGAAGGGACATAAAGTTTTCCTCTCTTCCTTAAACTTGTATTTTTATAGTGTGAAAGCCTTTGCACAGAGAGAGACTCTCATTTCACTTCTCCATTTGTTTTTCTGCTTCATCATTCATGGCTTTACAATGTCTCTCACCTAGGGAGACTGATCCAGGCATCGAGCTAACGATAATCCCATGAGAATGATGTGTACTCTGAAGTGCCGCACTGCAGAAAGTATCAAGCTGAGCAAATCAGAATGTTTGAATAATTACAGAGCATTATGTTTGCCAAAGTCAAAACAACTTGTGGAGATTCATAAATTCTGATGAAGTTTAAGAAGGGCATTGACTGAGGCTCTGGCATCTCTGGTAATTTCTGTTAAGAGAAAGAAACAACAGGAAAGCTTAAATCTAACCTCTCTAATCTGAAAATAAGCTTTTGATGTAGTTTCACTTTGAATGAGAACTTCGGTTTTGTTTCATCAAGAAACTATTTTTCCTGAAACTTCTAAAGCTGTCAAAGTTGAAGTTAGCATCCTTGAATCATCTTAGTTTTCAAAATCAATGAAAAATCTTCCATAGTAGCTAATGGGCTCTGAAACAAGTCCTCAGAAGAAGACAGCTGAAGTGCTATAGAAAAATTACATTTCTTCTGTATTAACAAGCAGTTTTCTCAATCACACCACAAAATGAGTCACTAGCATTAGATGATCCAACATCAACGACCTGTATTTCTGTGAAATAACTCATGAGCTGAAATTTAGACTTTAATGAATCAGTGTAGGTTCTGTCTGAGAATTTGTTCAAAACAGAAAAACTGAAGCCATTGAAAGGGGTAAAGGCTGTGGATTATAAAAGAGCATCTTCGTTTGTCTTCTGGATGTTTGGTTGTTTTGTTGTGTTTTGTTTTGTTGTGTTTTGTTTTGTTGTGTTTTGTTTTTCCTGTGTTTGCTTTAGCCAGGCCTAACAGAAAAAAGAAAATAAATCTCCATGACTCCTTGCTTCACATTTCTTTTTTTAGCAAGTGTTGGTCATAAGTCACTCATGTCAGAAGATCATGAAAGAAATAAACTCTCTGAGATGGAGGAAAGCTGTTCTGAGCAACCATTCAATTTGATGACGAAAATGCAAGCATGCATGACACATCGGTGTGTCAAAAAGAAGTCTAAAGGACAAACCGAAAATTGCTCCTTGAGAAGGAAAGGCTCCACATAGATAACATCTTGCATCTGGTATAGGTGGAGCAGGTCCAAGTACTGCATATCAGGAGCAGGAGCAGGAGCAGGGATTGAAGAGGAGGGTTTTGCAGGGTGGCCACAGGAGACTGGCTGAAGTTACCAGTTAATGTGAGCACTCAGGCCTGGGTTTGGGCAAATGCCATGGTGGGTTTCCAGAGTCAAATCCTGCCCTGCAGGATACCAGAAGCCCAGTGAACAAGGTTCTCACTTCAATTACCTTCCCTCCAAACTCCAGCGGGAGCAATGGTTTTGGTCCAGGATTATCTTTACAAAACCATCTCTATTAAAGCCAAGTCAGAGATTTTCCCTTTCCTAATCCCTAAACTTTTCAGTTCTGGAAAACCAGAGCTAATCATCAGCTTTGCTAGTGATATTAAATAAGCAAATACATGGCTGTATGATACACTGTTTGTCATTTTATCTCAGTTTAAGACATAATATGCTTTCTAGCCCTTTGACATCTCTTTGTGTTTTTCATAATTAGAAAAAATGTTGGCATTTAGATTCAGCACATTTTTGAACATCAAAAAATTGCCCATTTCATGTAAAATCTCTAGCTTGCTAGTTACTTTCTAAAGTTGGAATCAGGTGTTTATAAGCCACTTAAGCAAGATAAATTAATATTATATAGAGACTGCTGTTGGCCAGGCTGTTAACTGAGTTAAAGTACCCTTAAAAAAACTTTGCAAAACTGAAAATAGCAGCTTTATAGATATCAGATCTTCTGAAAAAGAATGGTTTTGTTTCTATTTAGTACCATTCCTAAGTCTATTTACCAACTTCTTGAATAAACACATTCTAATTGGGTTTTTTATCGAGTCTCAATGCAATGCTTGCAACAAAAGTATGAAAGCAATGGAAAAAGATAATGAAATAAATTCCTGAAAGGTATTTGAAATAAGCCCATTTATAGAAGTGTGCTTGTCTGATCGTAAGGACCTTTACCATTGGTGAAAATTGTAGGTGTTAGACAAGAATGCTGGAAGGCATGCTAAGGCACATGAAAAACAACAAGGTGCTTGGTGACAGCCAGCATGACTTCACTAAGGGGAAATCCTGACTGACCAATTTGCTGGCCTTCTATGATGGGGCTACAGAACTGATGGACAGGAGTAGAGCGGTTGACGTCATCTACCTGGACTTGTGCAAAGTGCTTGACACTGTCCCACACGACATCCTTGTCTCTAAATTGGAGAGACATCAATTTGATAGGTGGACCCCTCGGTGGATAAAGAACTGGTTGGATGGCTGCACGCAAAGAGTTGTGGTCAATGGCTCAATGTCCAGCTGGAGACCAGTAACGAGTGGTGTCCCTCAG
>JANHGB010022295.1:0-37995 GCA_026283785.1 Coracopsis vasa
TGACATGGTTTAGTGTGAGGTGTCCCTGCCCATGGCAGGGGGGTTGGAACTGGATGATCTTAAGGTCTTTTCCAACCCTAACTATTCCATGATTCTATGATATGCTCTGTACCTCCACTGGACTCTCTCCAGGTTGTCGATATTACATCTATTTCAGTTGAATGACTTCTAACAAACAGGGCAATTGTAATTATTTTTGTTGTTGTTGTTATTTTCTACATAGCGTTCTTAAAGACTAGCCCATAGTTCAACTGATACACTGTGGTACATGCATCATGAACAACTCCTAATTTGAGGAGCTAGACAGTAACTGTTCACCAACATGTAAAGCACAGGATGATTAGCTAGAAAATCTGAGTTAGAAATGTATCTGACCCTAAAATGCAGCATTTACTGCAGCTGTTTATAGAAAAAGATGGATGAGATAAATATTCGCAAGGATGGTCCAAGAAAATCCTTACAGGGGATTCTGTCCCTCAAGAGCACAAGTAGGGAGATGCTAGCTCTGAGGCAATGTGAATGGCCTCTTTCTCAAGAAATATTTGCCTAAAAAGCCTAAAATAATTTAAATATGAGCACTTTTAACTAAATGCTCTGGTAAAAAGCAAGGACCACTGCTCTCCACCGTCTCCTGTGTGTGACATCCAGCAAGGAGACAGGCCTTGGGAGAGAAGCAGCTTTCTGTAACCCCACACCAGGAGCAGTGGGATTGGAGAAAGCAGTCCCCATGTGTGCCCCACTGAGGGATAACTGATGCTACAGAGGGGTTAAGCATTAAAATCTCCCAGTTACCCAGTGCCAGCTCCCTTCCTTGGGCATTGTGCTCTCATTAGACCCAGCTGTTGTCTACAGCAGAAGAGCCTGTGGATCTATAGCTTTTTCAGGGCAGTTGTTTCGGAAGTGGCCTTTAGTGGTGGTGTGGTTTATGCCAGATTTACTGAAGCATAATTACACCTTCCCCTGACCAGCAGTACTGAAACAAATCTACTGGCTTGTTGAGCTCCACAGCAGTGGTTTTGCTGGCAGAGAGCATGGGTTTTGGTTTGTACACATCCTGCCAATACAGCTACGGCAGCAGCGAGCCTGGCAGAGTTGACTGAAGCAGTTACGCTGTGTTTCCAAGCTTTGCATGCAACTGGGACCTGTGACATGTTGAAATGAGATGATGGGCTTTGTGCTCTTGCGGTGTACTGTGCCTCGGAGCTATTTAAGATGTGGTAGATGAGCTAGAGCGGCTGATCTGAAGGTGTAATGTGATGGGGTCTGTTTTGAGGCAAACATTTCACTTGCTAGGGGTGAATTTATTCAGTGTTGTGACCAGATATTTCTTCCCTCTGGGTCTTGTGGGTACCAACAGCTTTCAGGAAGGGAAGAGGCTGACTGGGGGATCTCTCCTTAAGGATACCATAATCCAGGGAGAGCACACTCTGTTCTGCATGCTACTGAAATTCAATGCATGTCTATATGCCTCCACAGGGAGAGGTCTTCTATAATCTGAAAGAAATTCCTGGCATACAGACTGAGAGATCCTGGAAGGTGCAATGTGATCCCAACAGCTATAGTGAGCTGATGCTATAGTACCATAGGATAGCAATAAGAAGCTGAGCAACAGTCTCTTGAAGAGCACATAAGAAGGCAGCACAAGAATGGCTTCCACTGCAGATTTCCCTTTATTAGCAGTTAGCTTGAAAGAATGAGGAAAAGGCAGCAGTGTCCACAAAGCAGCCTGCAAAGTCTTCATCTGACTGTGCTGAGGGCTGCTGCAGCTCCATTGTGTGTGGAGCACTTGTTTTCCAGCCAGACTTCTGGACTTGGACAAGCCTTTTGGATAAAATATGTCTGTTGTGCTCCATTCCCTTCTTGCTTGCAGCATGAGGAGGGCAGTGATGGAGCAAAGGTATCTGGTGCTGTAGGATTCAGGAGGCTGTGCTTCTTGTCAAGACCAGCACTGCCAACACACATTACTGCATGGGGACATGCGGTCACCTCCAGTCCTGCCTCCTCTGGGTGTGCAGGACCTTCAGGATCCATCTGAAATCCTGGTGCAGCATCTATACAAATGTTTCTCTCAAATGTCCAACCTCTCCTTTCTGATACGTTTCTCATGTCTTTCATTTTAGACAAAAGATAAATCCATCCCTTTCCATTCCAAGTGTTGCACTAGCTGTTGCTCTCCCCTATAGCCCCATCAGCAGGCTTTGGCTGCCTGGCAGGTTCAACAATAACCCTCCTTGAACTTATATTCATCCTGCATTTGAGCTGCTCCTCCTCAAACTCCCAAGTGACTATGGAGAAGGTTAGTGCCATTTAGATGGCGTTCTGCATGCAGCCTCAGTGACAGGCAGTGAGTGTTGCTGGTGGTGGGCAGCCTGGGTGCCAGGCAGTCTCAGGAAGAGCCCGCAGTCCCTGGGTGGAATGTGGTCTCCATGAATCTGCCAGGTTCATTACCCATGGGGCCTGTGGCCCAGATGACTCATTCACAAGTGCTACAAGATTATTCTTTTTTTTCTTGAGAAGAATGGAAGAAAACAATTTTTTCCACAATTAGTTTTTATAAGAAATTCCTTGGGAAAAAAAGAGCAATTTTGCATGCACTTCTTTCTCACCCAAAGCATTTTGCAGAAGGCACTTTCATAATGGAGTCTTACATCAACCAAGGCAGGATCACATCACCGAGGAGCTGTGGCTTTAACTAATTAAAACTGTGAAGCTACATTTGGAGGGGTCTAGAGCTTGAAGGAGTGTTCCCCACTAAGGTGGCAAAATGTTGTTTACTGAATCACTAAAAAGCACTTAAAAGCTATTCAAGTGACTGCTAAAAACATTTAAAGGACCAGCGTTGCAAAGGGTAAGCTAATTAATGGTGTATTATCTGAAATGGGTGGGACAGGGATTGAAAAGTTCATGGGTGCCTGCTCAGAGCTAAAGGAAATGAGCAGAACTGAAAGAAATCTCAAGTGTCAACTCACTGATGCCCCAAGGCACACCCATATGTGAAAATATCTTCCCCCCCCCTTGAACCCACAATGACTGGTGAGTGGTAGGATAATGGAGTTAAAACTATTGCAAGAGCACTTCACACGAAAGGGGAACAGAAATTACTGACAGTGCCATTAGGAAAATTGGGAGGAAAATAAGTGATGGAAAATTTAGCCTGATGCTTAAGAAACTCTGAGCCACTGGCATTAATCCATGGCCAGTCCGACTGCCAGTGATGGGAAGCAGAAAGAGGTGTCTGATTGTCGGCATCCTACAGACTCCTGCCCTTTGGTTTACAAAGTGCTGTGGATGGCTGAGGGCTGAAAATACTGTAAGCAGTGCACTCTGGGGATTAATACTCCTTAATGACCCCAGAGCTGGTCCAAATACAGGTTTGACCTCAATGTTATGAGTGATATTTGGCCAATACTCCAGCCTGCAAAGGATAACTGCTTGTCTGTGTTCTGTTTAACTGAACATGTATATGACATTGGAAATGAGATCAATAGATGGTTTTTTTCATTAGTATTTCGCATGCTGGGAATCAGGAGGGTCTATGCTACTCACAGAGCCCATCTCAGATGTGTGCTGGTAGATATTTACAGCTAAAAGCTTGTTCCTGTATTTGAGGTTTTAGATCCCCCGCTTTTAAACTGCTTATATACATATGGAGCCACATTAATAATAATAAAGAATAAACCTATTTTTAAAGAGTGAGGTAGACTTGTCGTGTTGAATCTGAGGGGGCTTTTGCCAGTTCAAATGGTGTAAGATTGCTCTGTTGGCATGAGTCATGATGCTTAGCTTTTATGCAGCATATAATCTCACATGCTCTAATGTTAATTAAATTCCAAAGAAGCAGTTTTCTGATCTCTCTACAGGGAGCTTGTTTGCCTTAAAATGAAACTACTGGGCTGAGATAGTCTCCACTATACTAGCATTACGTTCACTACATTAACTCAGTAAAGACTTTGGCATAAGACATGTAGCTGAACCTCGGTAATCCCCTTTGCTTATCTGGAAACCCGGGGCTCCTGCTCGGTGTCTCATTTGCAGCGGGGTCTCATTGCGATATTAACCTTTCCATTTGTTATAACACCCTGAAGCGTTATCACATCATTCAAATGAGCCACGCAAGCAAATGAGCAGCGAACACAGTGCTGGGAGGTGACGGTGGCCAGGCTTTGTTTGCAAAGCCTTCCCCACGCTGAATGAGAACTGTTGCACTGCGTCTGTCAGCGCTTGATTTTACTTCTCCGTGGCCCTTTTGAAAGGGGCTGGAGGAGTGTTGTCCATCCAGAAGCAGCTTCCCCTCCCAGTCCCAAATGTATTCTGACTTAGCACATGGCTCAGATAGCAGAATGAGCAGAAGCTTTTGCCGCAGAGTTGCAGAGCTTTGCAGCAGCCAAGCCCTCCAAGTGTGCTTGCACCCCTGGCTCCTGGGTGCACGTGCACATGAAGCTTTGGGAAAGAAAAGGCATTGAGATTACAAGTTCCCTAAGGAGGAAGGGGTGATATTTACCCCATTTGGGGTGCATGCCTGCTCCTTCTAGACTATTGCTTGTTGCTCAGGTTTGGGGAAGAAGTGAAAGAAAAGGGGCAAGTGAAGTCTTTCTACCCAGACAGTGATTTAGGGTAGGGGAGAGAGGTGGAGAAGCAGCTGGTTAGCTCATGAGTGAATGAAGGCTGGTCCTGCTCTTTGGTGAAAGATTTGCCCATCAAACGTATTCTCTGGCTGTGTGACTTCATCCGTGCTAAAAAACACAGGATAAACAGAGACTAATACCTAAGCCTTGGTTGATCCTGGGGCATACGAAGAGTGTTTGCCTTTTGGAAGCAAAATGATGGGACCACTTGCTTGGCTTTGGTGTGAACAAAGAATGAAAATAGGAAATGCTCCTATTCAGGGTGAGAGGCTTGGACATCTTTGAATCCACTCTGCATTATATGCAGTGTCAGGATGCTAGTCCTGAGTGCTCTCAAATATTCCCAGAGGTTAGAAGCTCAAGCACTTGACTCAAGTGAAAGCTGAGACTTTTAAAGATGGATACAAAGGAAGCTAAACCTTCTCCTGGGGTATGCAATGGGCCCTACACAGCCAATTAGTGCATTTCTCTCTCCATTCCAGCAGTGCGAGGTGTAAGTGGACAGTGGGAAGAACAGGAGGTATCAAGGGAACTCCAGAGGAATATGCCTGGGGTAAGGAGGAGAAAAATAATTGCAAGGTGCCTTAAAAGCACATGTCACTCATCCAGTGGGACAGATATGCTCTGCACAAATGTCGTATGTCTGTGTTAGGGCTGGGCTTGGGCCAGAACTGCTCTTGGGCCCCACTGTGGGCTGAAATCTCACAGGAACAGGTTTCAAGAGCCTGAGGGATGGGGTGAGCACGGTGGGGAGGAGGTGAAAAAAGTCCTCTGAAAGTGTTCACAGACACTACTACTGAAACCTCACTGACAACCACTATGCCTTTGTCACCATGTGGGGTGTCTTTATGTCTGGGGATCAAATTTGGTGTTTATGCAGCCTTGAAACTGCTTCCTTAGTACAACTCCTGCTGCTACATGTTTCCTGTTGTTTTGGGGTGGGGTTTTTTACTTGGGGTTGATATCCCATTTATACAGGAACACTCATTTTCTTGGGGAGCTCAGGTATATTAGTGCATTCTAGAAATACTTTCTGGGGTTGTGTGCTAGAGCAATAGATCGAATCCTTCATGATCCTTGTTAACATTAAATCTTGAATGGAATGTTTTTAATTCTCACTGTCATGAAGAATTACCAGACTGAGGTCTTAGCCATTTATCAAACAATATTCCCATCAGAATCAATGTCAGATGCAACAAAAGCAAACTATTTAGTCTGTTGCTATTTCTTTAATGAGGCGCTTGTCATCCTTCAACTCACTTTGATTGAAGCAAGTATTTGTCAGTGCAGTATGCTGAATCCAATGTGTTTCATAGAAGAGAGGCAAACACAGCAGGTCTTTGACAACATGGTAGATGACTTGATGAAGGAAGAGTTTTACTGATTCTTGAAAAACATCTCACTGCCCAAACAATGAACTTCTTGGTTTAACCTTTGTAATCCAGGAGCATCAGGTACTATAGGAATTCTAACATAGAATCACAGACCTGTTCAGGTTGGAAATGTTGTCTGGTTCCAACCCCTCTGCCATGGGCAGGAATGACTTACATTAGACCATGTCAGCCAAGGCTCTGTCCAACCCTTGTAGCTGTGGTCACAAACCTTCCTCTCAAGCAGCACATCCAGTGCACTCACATTTGCCCCAGTCAAAGAAATGGAAGTTAGGAAAAGTGCAGGCTTGCTGTCCATTAACATGAATAGAAAATGCATATTACAAATATCTGTCTCAATACAAGTACCAGTAACTCAATTTGGAATAACTTGTGGTTAGTGGGATTTGCTATTAAGCAACTGAATTCAAATATGTAATACAGCAATAGTGGGAAATGGTTTAGATTAAGCAAATAATGTAAAAATCATTTCTGGATATAGTGTTATCAGATTTTCTCACTGTCACAAGCTCAGAGCCTGATGTTGCAAATGGCTGAGAAGCTCCTGGGAACTGCTAAATACTTTGCAGTCCAACCGTGTATAGGAGGAGGCTGAGAAGACTTTAAAGCACTTTGGAGGAAAGAGGTTTGTACCTGAGATGTAAATGAAAACAATCCACTGGACAAATTGTGTCAGAATTACCCTACTGGGCAATGAGAGGCTTTTCCAGAAGAACATAAATGTGAGTATTATGCCTCAGACCTAGGGCCCATTTGGCCCAGTACCCTGTTTCACTTTTCCAGCTGCAAACTGTCTTCAGTTCAGGGAGTTACTGAACCCCTTGTGGTTTGTAGTCAGTATTAATGATTGTTCTTCTAAACATCTCTGCATCCTCTTCCTTAATGTGCATAAATCCAACATCCTTTGGCAAAGAATTGTCCAGCTACATGAGAAAACATCCCGTTTTATTTGTTTTAAAGCAGGTTTCTACTTGCTTCATTTGATGGTCCCCAATTCTGGTCCCAGAAGAGTCTACAAACCTGCTCTCTCTAGGCCACCCATGTGTTTAAAGGCTGCTGTTATATATTCCATCACTTATTACTTTATTTCCCCTGGCCAAAGGCACTGCTCAGTCATTCCTTGTCTGAAAGCTGTCCATACTTTCAGTCATCCTTGCTGCTGTTTGAAACTTCCCCAGTTTTAATATGTGCTACCTGAGAGCAGGGTACCAGAACCACTTTGGAGTGCCCACAACCTCCAGGTATGTGGACACTTTGAAGATTCATCAGGACAGGGAGCTGGGACATCTAGTCTAGGTTGTGCTTTGCTTAGAAAGGCTGGACCAGATGATCCTTGAGGTCCCTTCCAACCTGGGATTCCATGATTCTAAGAAAACTCTCCAAGAGAAGCCAGTGTCTGTGCTTCTAGCATGGAGCACTCCACTGCCTACAGACACTTCACTCTTCCAGCTGCCCCTTTGACTTCTCTGTGTCCCCTCATCCTCTGTTAAGGACACCAAACCTAAGTACAACCTTTTAGGAAGTTCTATTGCTTTTGATTAATTATGAACATTGGCAATTTTCAGGTCAATAGGGAAAAATAAAAAAGAGCTTGGCTGCAATAAGAGGATTTATAAATCTGTTGTCAAAAAGCAAGACTGAGTCAATGAGACAGATAACCAGAACAGTACAAGCACACAGGCTTATCTTTGTCTTAGCCCTGATGAAAGCCTCTTTTCTATAGTGGAGGTTTCCATACTGATGAGCATATTATATCTTGTGATCCAATTTGCTGGGAGTTTGACCTAGAAGAAATCACTGTAAGTGTGCAGGATTTCTTTGGAGTATGGACATGTTGCTTGTATACAGCTCAGTAGGTCTTGGCTGCACAAGGCTGCTTCAATTTTTAATGAAAGACTCCTAGAGATGAAATATTTAACACCTCTTTCTGTAAAGTCCAACTCCCCTTACTACTACTACTATCATTGTAAAGGGCAGTGATACTGCTTATTGCTCTGAGTGTTTTAGAGTGATGGATGAAAAGAACTGAACTGAATCCTGCAGTTCTTTCTTACTAAGGTCAGTGACAGTTTCAATTAATAAGAAGATTTTAATCAAGTGAGAACTGGGAAAGACCTTATTGATTGGTTTTTTTCTGGACAAAAATCCCTTAAAAATCAAGGGAACCCTCCTACAAAGATTACGTGGTATAGAGAGAGATTCTTTAAGCCATCTGAAAGAGAAATGAATTGTTCTACAGTTTGCCCAGATGACGATAGCTAAATTTAAGCAACAACCACTAGTGCCAACTCCTTCTTTTGATTAATTTTAAGCTTCTCTGTTTATTTCTGGGAGAAATCTCTAAAGAAATCCATCCCTTACAGTGTACATTTTCCCTCCTGGGATTGGGAATGTTTCTACTGTATCAATGGGAAACTGTAGTTCAGAACAAGAAGCTTTAACCACGAGTTGGCTCCAATGGAAACCCACAGAAGCTGGTAATCTGTGTGCATTATAACACTGGCTGATCAATAGTAATTCAGGGATAGAGTGAGAAATATTTCAAGGCTTGATTAGTTGTGCTCCTTTTCCATTGGGACTGTAGTGTAATCTTCACTTATAAAGACATGTGATCTGAAAGCCCGAGGCAGAGCAATCCTTGTTTCCACAGGAGAAGCTTTTCAAGGATGCAAAAGCTTTCACATCCTTATCTTTGCTTCTAAAAGCTGTGACTTCTCCACAGAATTAAAAGAAAGGGAAAAGCAAAAGCGATGGCATCAACATCTCAGCCTCTACGAGGTAAAAGGGCATGTAAAAAAGTCTTCTGGGCAGTGTTTCCTCACGCCTGCTTCATTCTGTCTCTTGTGATCTATGCTTTCCTTGGGGCTGTCATGTTTTCCCACATTGAAGGTAACCGGAAGGTCAATTTAAGTGAAGAATATAGAAAATTCCTGCAGAATTTGTGGTACATCTCCAGAAATTTATCAGGTATGTACTGGGATTTCAAAAGGACTTTGCTGTACAGGGAGATGTTCAATCTCTTGCTTTTTGAATGGGATTTTTGGCTTTTGAAGACATTGTTCAAAATACTATCAGCTGAATCTGCAAATAGGATTTTCCCTCTGCCTAGCTAATGACTGCTGCTGTTTGCTTGTCTTCTTTAGCTGTGATTTTTGTCTGCAAGCTTCCCTGGTCCCTGTGTTCCTGCCTGAAAGCACTTTTCCTGGGGTGCCTGTGTTCCCCTTTTGCTCAAGTTCCTGAAAGAGCAGCTAAGATTTCCAAAGCATTTCCCTCTGATTGCTGGGACTGAATCCTCTGTCTCAGAAAGTCTCTTCCAGCTCCCTCTTCACAGCTCTGGGCTTCCCTCCCAGCCCTATGGTGGTGGGAAGGAGAGGGTAGATGAGATGAGAAGGGGTAGAAGTCCTCCTGTATCTGTGTTGGGACTCATACACAGGCTCGGACTTTCACTCAGGTAGCTGTGTCTTTAGGTCAAAAGAATACAGATCCTTTGGGGAGACCAAAATGAAACAGGACATTGAGGCTGGGAGCTGAATATTCAGTCTTCTTGCCCTGCTTCTTTATGCTTATTTTTGTGTCGTATTTTGACGTTGTTGGAGCATAGTTTGCTTATTTTTTCTTGTTGCTTTATTCACTGAAGCCACCTGATTTTTTCTGGAGGGAAAGGGGAGGGTGAGGTGAATATTTTTATCTCCTAAAAGAGTACAAGCAAGTCTCAGATGGAGAAAACCTCACTGGAATAACATGCTGGCTGCTTCCTCAGTGGTGGTGTGCAAACACTCATCGTCTCTCCTGTTGTTACTGTAACAGATAACATGACAGAAAATGAGGAGGTATTTAAGGAAGAAATCCATACACTGCTCAACACGGCCGAACAAGACTGGTTTGTCAACCCAAAAGACAAATGGACTTTCTTTGGGTCTCTCTTTTTCTGCTGCACAGTATTCACAACTGTGGGTAAGTTCAGAGCTAAAGCAACCCCCGGCAGAATCAATCGATATTGCTGCTTCGTCTAATGTATTTCTTCCAGGGAATTAGAACAACCAACCAAACCTAAACCCCAAATCCCCTTCAATGTTCTTCCTGAGTAGTGATGATGAGTCTGCAAGGGGCTCTGCAAACACCGACTGCAGAGATGTAGCTGAGTCACAGAAGCAAGTTGGAATTTAGTAAGTAGTGATGATACACACTAATTAGCTGCATCATTACATGCATACTATAACATGTACTTATATATGACAGGTACCCCAAACTAGTATATTACAGTAAAAAGAAAGCTCAATTTTTCTGTTAAACCTCATCCTTCCCATTATTGAGTGTTATGGTGGGTAATGTTCTCCTCACTGGAAGAGGTAATTCATTATGAATATATTGTCTTTCAGTTTCCTCCCTGTTATTTATGTCTAACCCAGCTTTGTAAATCTATGGCTCTATAATTAACCGTGCTATTGTTCACATTTCTCTGTGTTAACAGCACGTGGCAATGTTTAGGTCACACCTCTGAAATCTTTCATTTTGACTTCATACTTCAAAGGAGGACCTAGATCAAGTATTTATTGCTAATAGGTGGCTATTTCCGTTGCAGTGGGTTTGTTATTTGCAGCGTTAGGAACTGATAAATCACTTCAGGTTGGAGTCAATTTAGCTACTTTTAATCATCTAGGAGGACTGAGGCATCTAGTCTGAAGAGCAGTGGTTTGAGCTGCCTCTCCCCACTGCCCTAGGAGCTTGCTTACTGGCTCAGCTAGGCAAGACTTCTGGATAGCTGAATTTCAGCTCAAGATAAGTTTTAACCCTTGTAATTGCACTTCACTTTTTTAATGCGTAGGAATTGAGAAAAGGCAAAAAGAAAATCACTCTGTACAATAACTACAAAATAATTAATCTTCCACAATTGCTTCAGGAGTAAGGATTAGCATTCCCGGCTAGCCAATGGGGAAGAGAATGGCAGAGATTAAATAGTTTTTCAGTGCCTTACGGAAAAGGAGGGATCAAGTGAGAAATCAGACCAAAGGCTATGGCAGCCTTTAGTGAAAACAAACATGAATGGATGAAGAAAATGAAGGAAAACATGCCTCAGCATATGAGCTAATAAACTCCCAGGCTAAGCAACTGGCCTGGAAAATCATCTGGAAAAGAACAATGTTTTTGAAGGGAGAGAAGAAATTATTCATGTCATTTTGGAGGATGAGAAGAAAAATGGTTTTTAGAATTAAATACAATTAATATAATGCTGGTGTTTTCTCCCACTGTACTGGAAAAGCACTAACTTACAGTTGAAGTTTCATATCCAGTATGTTAGAGGAAGGAAATATAAATACCCAAATTGAATTTAGGGAAAGGGCATATCTTCTGCTACCATTTTATGTATCATAAAGACCGTGCATCTGGTAGTATTTCCCTATTTGTTGTTAAGTGATGTTTGTAAGCTTTAGTGCTTGAGAATAAACATGCATTTCCTCATGTGAGAAACATGTGCTTCCTCACTTGATGCTTTGTTTTTCTTAGTATTTAAGAGACTCTGAAAACCATGAAGTGCATACAAACACAGTGTTAATACAACATATGCCATTAGAGCTAGATCTGATGAATAAGGGACAATTTCAAATGCTGTTATTAGCTTACTGTTCATCACAAGTAGTTTTGGTGGAGAAATGAAGTGTGAAGTACGTGTCTCATTGTGCCAGTCTGATCCATAGTGCTGTCCAGTTTCAGAATTCAATCATCTAGATCTGAATCTTCTCAAAGCTCAGGGAGTTTCATCCCTAGAGATCATTCAGTCATACTGTGAGGCCCTGGAGGCTGGCCAAGAGATAATCACCCAGTTCCTCATGCACAGTCCATTAGCTTTCCCCAGCATCAGCCCTCAGCTCGACTTCCCTGCAGAGGGACCCATGGGCTCAAGACCTCTCTTGATGTCTTGCCTTTTGGATCCTTCTTGACCCAGCTTCCCAGGTCAGGAAATCTGCCCAATAACAGTCTCCAGCAGGACAGGGGCTGCACACCAGCCTTGGGCTGGACCAAACCTTTTGTTTCCCCTCCCTAAATGGCCTCTTCTTGTCAGGAGGTTAAGTCAAAGAGCTGATAAGGTGCAGATAATATAGGAAGAGTTAATTCAACAAAACTGACAAACTCTAAACCTCCAAGTGTTTGAAGAAGAAGGATGCCCGGATTAGTGGTTTCTGAGACTCAGATATTTTAATAGCTTCAAAGCAAAGCGAAAGAACAGTATTCTCTGCACTAAAAATTGATTTTTAAAATGAACAGCAATAAAAAGCTCAGAGGATGTGAATACCTAATAAATCACAATGTTATGTCTCCCTTCTCTTCCTCTTTTTGTTCAAGGTTATGGCAATACCTATCCCGTGACACGGACTGGAAAGTATCTCTGTATGTTGTATGCTTTATTTGGCATCCCTTTGATGTTCTTGGTCCTGACAGACATGGGAGACATCCTTGCGACTGTCTTATCCAAGTGTTACAATGAATACAGAAAACTCCAGTCAAAACTTCTAGCCTCTAAACTCTGCTCTGGAGGCACATGTAACAAAGGGGACGAACTGAAATCCAGAGCGCAGTCCAAGATAGTCATCAATGAGCCCTTGAGTATTATAGAAGTGCTGAAAAGTCAACCGGGTGTTAAAAGGAAGCCAGTCAAATGCAGCAATGCTGAGATTTTTGAAATGATAATTGCCAGAGAGAATGAACACACGGGTCCAGTGAGAAATAAGAGCATTGAGAGGTGGAGTTCATGTCCTGAACTAGCCAGGGGAAAGACAATGTCCAGAGTCATGGAGAATTTTGACAAAATTGGGAAAGAGTTGGAAAAATTAGATGTGCCCATTGTATTAATGGTGTTAGTTATCTTTGTGTACATCTCTTGTGCGGCTGCTATTCTTCCAAACTGGGAAACCAGGTTGGATTTTCAGGAAGCCTTTTATTTCTGCTTTATCACCTTGACAACTATTGGATTTGGAGATACACAACTGGAACATCCCAAGTTTTTCTTGTTTTTTTCCCTCTATATTATTATTGGCATGGAAATAGTCTTCATTGCTTTTAAGCTGGGCCAAGACCGCTTAATTGGTTTGTATAAAAAGGTGATCTCATTTTGTGGGGAGAAAAAGATGCCATCAATGAAGATCTATCCAAAATAAGTCATTTCTCCTTCACTTGTAAGCATTGGCCACTGCAATGAGATGAAACTTCCTTTGCATTTCTGCCTTGGGGTGGCAGGAGGTATATCTTATTCTGATTTCTTCTGAGGATCTAATGTAAAATGGCTGAATACCTCAGGACACGCTTGGAGAAGGCATCTCCAGGAAGTACTTTCCAGGAGGGTCCCATCTCCTGAATAACGATGATGCATGATGAAAAAGCAGAAGGCTCTCCCTGCCAGTGCTCCCTAGCACCTTTAGCAAAGCCTTTCCGTCCTCTCTCCCACCGCAAGCCAGTATAGGATTTCTTTTTCAGCACTTGTCCAAGCAAGTCCCAGATCACAGTCTCATCCTGCCACCTTGTCTGCAGCTAGGGACAGCTCTTGGTTGTGGCTGTCTGTACTGAACTGTGTCAGAATGCCACTGCAATACGATTTATCATCAGAGAGAGTTGGGGAGAAGGACTATGAACCCAGCTGCTCTTCTGTCGTGACCATGTATTGCAAACATTGCAGCTTCATGTAGGCCAGAGGAACTTTAAAATTAAAAGAAGGACATCAAATTTCCACCTCTTTCTCTGTCCCCTGTCCAGAAATTGGTCAGAAAACTGTTCATCTCTTCATGGCTGACACCACTCCTTTTCCATCCTGGTTTATCATACCTGTGCTTATCCCAGAGCCAATATGTCTTGTGGTATCCAGCTATAGAAGTGCTTACGACAAGTTCTGCCCTTGTGATGGTCAGGGGAAAGCATGGAACAAACTTTAAGGTGACTACAGCTGTGGAATGAACCTCCAAATCTTTGCTGATGGTCTGGGAACACCGATCTCAGAAGTCCTCACTCCTAATCCAGGTTTTACTCTGCACAGACTGCTTGACTTCTGGGACTTCCTTGACCCACTCATAGACAGAAAAGTCTACCTATTTCAATGGGATGTGGTGAGGATCCTGTAGTTACATACCTGTGGAACACATTAATATGTGAATAATGCTCTATCTTCAAGATTTTGCTTATATTATTCATAATCTGGATCAAGCTGTCAATGATAGATTTTTTTCCCCTGGCAAAACAAAAACCACCAAAACACTCTATGAAAGAAATCACTGACTTTAATTAACCTATTAACCTGTAAATTGTATACATGTTCACTGACTGTGAATGACATCTCTAGGTATTAAAGCATGTTTGATTATTATGGAATATACATTATTCTCCATAGCAAATATGCCATTTGAAGCTGAGATTTTTAGAGTATTTACATGACATCTTACATCGGTTATGCTTCATGTACATGGTAATGTGTATTCAGTCTTTATCAATAATCAGTTATGATTGAGCACTGATGATATGCAAAATATATAGTGTATGATATTATACAGAAAAGTGCTTTATAAGAATACAAAATAAAGAATACAGCAGCTGGAAGGAACTCTGGTTAACTTTTTAATGTTTGCCTTGACTTTGGCTTCACATACGAAGTCCCTCTGTTCAGCCTGCTCTCATATTACTTGATTTTATGTCTTTGGATTAAAATCAGTGTAGGACTTTGGACCCATGACAGCATTTTCAGAAATCAGTGAAGAGACTGGAATGATTTAATGGGCTTTGGATCAGAGAACTGCACTTCCTGCTCCTCAGGGCTTTTTCTTGTGATACACCTAACACAGCCAGCATTAGTTTGAATTGGCCTTTATAACGTGACTAGTTTCTCTCATATCAATGAGATCTCATTTATGGAGAGGGATTAACTCTGAATTCATCCCCTGTAGATTTTTCACTGACGTGATACCTTGATACATTCACATTTACTTTACAGACTTAGGGAATTTTGGCTGGACTTGCAATAAGGATTCTGCACTAAATCATTCTAGTTATGGCCAAGGGATGGTGGTAAACAGCTTTCCTTCCTATAGAACCTGTCAGTTATGGGGGATTAAAATGTATTCTGCAGAAGAAGAGAGAACAAATCATATCACCATGACCCGCTATAAAATGACAGTGAACCTGCCTCTTGAATATAATGCACAGCTCTGATCCTTCACTTCCCAAAGGATATGCAAAATTGGAAAAAGTTTATAGGACAGGTAAAGGATGACCAAAGACGGAATGGCTTCCATACGAGAGACATAGAGTAGCTCTCCAGTCTGGAAAGAGGTGAGAGACTGAAGGAGAGATGTGTAACATTACGAGGGCACGGAGGACGGAATGATGGAATGATTGCTAAACATCCTTCATTATGAGAGCTAAGGCTTTCATGTGGCAGGTTAAAGAAAAGAAATAGAAAGAAATAAAAATGGTACTTCATACAACATGTAATTAAGCTGTAGATACTCCTTGGCATGGGAGGATGTGGCGATTAAAAGTTCACATTAGATCAATGGGAGATGGAGCAAAATCATGAAAGAAAAGCTTGAAAAACAATTAAATACAACCATAACAGTTCTGGCTCAATAATCACTGAGTCCCAAACTGGCAGATGAGGAGAAAGCAACTCTACAGACTTCTCTGTCCTTGTGCTCTTTCTTTGCAACCTGTTGTCTCTCAGAGACAGAATACTGGGCTGCATAGTATTCTTCTGACCTGATTTCAGGGCCTGTAATGCATTGAAACAGATTGTTATATAGCTAACAAAATATTGAGTAAACCTAATTTCTGTAGAGATATTCAGTTTCACATTGCATGCAAGGCAGACAAACCAGCACATTCTGATTCTGCAAAACAGATCACAAAAGAATGTGATTTGGGCAACACAACACAACCAGCCTGCAACAGATGATAGAACACAGTCTTTTGTCTTGTGTTGTGAACCTGAAGGAGGGGTGGAGAGCTGGACACACACCAATGTCAGGGATAAAGAGGTATTTATGTCCTCTACTCAGGTGCACTGAAACATTGACCCCACATAGACAGGAATATCTGGCCCTGATTTTCTTACTATCAAAGTTGGAAGCCATTTTGCCAGATGACAGCACAGTACACAGCAGCCTTGCACTGACAGCGACAGCAGTGGTGTGGTCTGTATAATAGGGTCTGAATGCAGCTCAGTAAATACAGCAACAGACTTAATGAATATGAAACAAAGTAGTGAGTAGTGACTCATTTAGTGAGGCTCAGGCATAAATATTTATGAGTTGATTGCTCTTATCATGATCTAAATCCTAGAAGAATTTGCAGTCTCTGCCCTCAGAAGTTTTTATTCAACAAAATTGACATGGAAATCAGCTTTGTTTGCATCAAAGCCATATAAAATACTGCTTTTCATAACTTTTTTTCCATCATGTGCTGCATGAGATGGTGGCTTAGCCATGAAGGGTGTCATGGAAGAGCTTCCCTATCAGGAAAGACGTGACTGATGGGGAAAGAGTTGCTTGATGTGTAACCCACAAAGGATATGAGTTATTACAGACCCAGCTGGAGAGCTTTACAGATCAAATGCACTTGGCGCTCAAGGATGCTGGATCAATCACTCCTGATTGGGCCAAGATGGCAACTGTCACGAGCACTTAAGAGCCGAGAGGAGGGTATTCCTGGTGTGGGAATTACAGAAGGAAGGGTGGAGGAATGAGCAGAAGGGGTGGAAAATAATCTTTGGGCAGAAAGGTTAGAGGGTGAAAATGACAGCAACAGCAAAGGAAGGAGCTGCTTTCTGTATAGACAAAAGTATGGTGAAGAGATGCTTGAGAGACTGAAAATATGGTGAGGGCTGGTGCCTGTGGCCTGGGGAAGGCTTGTGCAGCCAGCCCATGGTTGGAGAGCCCTTCTTAGATCAGCATGGTGGTTGTGGTTGTTGGGCTTCAGCACAGGTCCCACCATCAGTAACCACAGGGAGGATGAAAGAGTCTGCAAGGAAGCCTCCTGAGAGATAAAACAGTGACAGAAAGAACATACAGACACTGGACTGAAAAGCCGTTAATGAAACCACCAGAAATATCCTTCTTATTCTCTGTTTTGTCACTCAATGAACAACAACCCGTTCAGAAGCATCTTTTACACAAGCAGTACGTCTGAGGACTCAGGAAATTCCTAATGGGATGTAGGACTTGTCATCTGTATGCCAGTAGTTCAGATGCAGTCCAGATTTTAGTGGGCTCAATGTTAATAACATCTGATAGCACTTTGATGGCCTTTATGCTTTTTCAACTTGTTCCAGGTGCAGATGCACCCACATCACAAAAAGGCTCTCACATAATGAATGCTAATAGCACGCATGGTGGCAGGCACAGCAGAGGCAAAGGGTAAGACTCCAGCTGAGAGGAGTCCCAGCAGTCCCTTTTGCTTCCAGGTTCCCAGCATACCTTGTGATCCTCATTTCCAGACCACAGCGTGCATCAAATGTAGCATATGTGGCTGTTGCATGCAATATGAGTGGTTTGTAATTCCAGAATGATGGCTCTTATTATTTTCCTTGGATTTCACAAATGGAACATTTTTTTAATGTATTAGTCTTATTTATAATATAAAGATATTATTATTATTATTATTATCCAAAAGCTGTACTCAGCTGTTTTGCCAGGACATGTTATATTCTAATAACAATTTGAAGCATTTAGTTAGGTTACCTTTCCCTTTCTTCCTTGCCTTATGCACCACATACATGGTAGAAAACACATTACTCAAGCCATCCAAAATGATAGCCTGCCTTACACAGAGCAATGGAGATCAAGTTGCTCAGGATAAATTTCAGCTATCTTTGTTAAAGTACATAGGCACAGATGGTGACAGAAATACTAGGAATTTGCTCCATCACTCACAGCAAGTAATAACTGCATGAAGACACATATATAAGATCTCATATATGAGGCCAATATTTTTAGGATGGCGGCCTGAGGTCGAAGTGCAAACCGTCATGGACAAGGAAGTCCATAAATGCATTACTTGTGCGTGCCAATAGTTAGTTGTCTGCACGTGGGACTCATTAGAGAGTTATAGGAAGTGCTTGAACAAATGTTGGCTTGTGTGCTCATGGGTTTGCATGTGAATGTGAGCTTTTTTCTTCTTCCTTTTTCTTTGAATTAAAGATTTGGTCCCTTGGTAGATAAAATCTTGTTCGTTTTGAGGTTATTTCAGACTTTTTCAAGCTTATGAAGTTCTCAGTGTTTAGGCACAGCCAGAATCCTCCTGACACTGAACTTGTATGTAAAACTGTATTTCTGTGCATTTTCAGGATTTACTGAAGTCTAAAGGAAACAGAAAGAAATGGGCAAGAAGGGAAAGGAAACAAAGCAGGAAAAGAGTGACAGTGGAAAATGAATTGCTGCGTTAAGCATCTACTGATGAGAAATCAGGGTAATGATGCTGTCTAACAGCGTTGACGCATTACATTATCAGCTTCCACAACGTCCTGTGTGAACAGGAAAGCTGAGAGAGAAGACACCACAAAATCAGCATATAAAGTTGCCAATGTACTTGATGCGCTGCTGGAAGACAGTTATTAGATCTGCTGTGCGATGCAGACTGTCATCATGCTCTCTGATCAGTGCCCCATAGGGGAAAGCCACCCGCTTGCTGTCTTTTGTCACATATGACAGAAAGATTTGAGAAGCAGTCACAAGAGTTGAAGGCTGGGGCTGTGTGGGTATAACACTCACATTCTACAGTTTTCCCACTTTATACTTCTCTTGTGACAAGTAATAGAAGTTGTTGTTAATAAAGGAATTTGGGAGTTCAGTTGGGAATTTGGGGATTTGAGGAATTCAGTGTATACGCAGCCAGATTGGTATTACAGTTGGTTTTAGGCTGTTTTTCACTCACATAGCCATCCAAAGCCTCAGGAGAGCATTGACTGCTTAGATTTCACTGATGCTTAATGGAGAGTTTTCCAAATACACTTGCAAGCCAGAAGCACAGGGCTGCTGTGCTTCCTGGATCACAGAACTGGCTGATGCCTGGAAGAACACAGAAGTTTTGAATATAGCATAGCAGCATTTTCATCCAATGTTTTCAAAGCAAATCTGAATTTGTAGGAGGTTTTTTGGCTGAACTGCAAAATGCTGATGGTCAAAAGAGGGCTTTTGGAAAGGTTTTAGCAATTTCATGCTTGAATGGCTCCCTGACATGAGCCATGTCAGAAGGAAGGGACCTGAAAGATAAAGCTCATTGTGATCCCCTCATGTTGTTCACTGTATCTCCAGCTTCTCACATAGAGACAGCGATGTGTCACATCATTCTGCTGATGAAAGAGGACTGGCTTTCTCCAGGGTTGATTCCAAGTCTTTCCATATTTCCTATGGAGAAGACCGAACTCTGCTATGATCTACTTCAGACAAAGCAATATGTGGCATTCTTGCTAAAAGATGTTTCTTAAACAGTGTTAATAGTCTTGTCTTAAGACAGCTTCGTAGTTATTGAGAAGAGAATAAGAGCAAATGAGGGATCATGAACTTTCCTTGGGATTTAAGAGCAGGACATGATTTGCAGTACTAAGAAGTTTGATGTACTGTCTGGGTCTATAAAAAGTGCATGCTTTGGCTAACATTTGACAGCCAACAGCACTTCTTTTCTATATGCTCTTCAAGAAAAGTAACACTGCCAAATGGTTTTTAGAGCAATTTGCTATATTGATGAAACAAATACATTTTATACTCAGAGAGATTAAGGACTGACATGTGTACGTGTTTTTACTTTATATAAAATCCACTTCTAAATGCTAGCTAAGAAGCAGAGGGCTGAGTTCTGATCTTGAAATCCATGGCAAAGCTCATCGTGCCTTTAGCAAAATCAGGTTTGGAAACAAGTGACAGATAGAATATGTTTTGCCATCAATTCTTTTGATCCTGGTTTCAGAAGAGCTGTTCCATGCCTAAACTGCCATCTCATGGGAAGGTTTTTTCTACATACAAACTGGCTAAATTCCTGATGGTTGTTGCTTGTCTTTTTCTCCTGAAAGGGCTGGCTCTTTTCCTTCACTGTCAGCAGTGACCTGCAATCAGGACATGACCACAGACTGAAGACGGAAAATTCTCCATGAAAACACCCAAGTTCTTCTTGGTCAAAAATAGACCAACATGAAGATGTGTTTTATACCTACATTAAGCACTCTTGTGGTTATGAATTCTTTTTTCTGTGGCCATGTTTTTTCACTGTTTTGGGGCACAGCTTCCCATCCCAGTTCCCGTCGCTGGCCCACTGATGTGTTCCCTGAGACATGAAGGCTCCCTCCATGATGAGCCAGAGGTTCATTTCTTCCTTGGCGAAGCGTGGAGATTCCCTCTGTTGGCTTTGTTTTCCATTAAAAGAGAATAGGGAAACAGAAGCATTGGTATTAACAATGCTATAAACACAGCAACTAAGGAAGCAATTTAACTCAGTCTCCAGGAGATTTTAAAATAGGTTTTCGGGATGCTGCTCCAATAAACACTTTGACCAACTTTTGAGCTTAATTGAAGTCCATTGATTCGAAAATGAAGCATTTAAATTCTTTTTATTTGTAAGCTTTTACTGATTGGAACAGGAAACCGCGTTAGAAACTGTTCTCAGTATTTTTACTGTTTGGGAAAAGATGTCATAAAAAACATTAGGGAGTCTGTTCCTGTAAAATTCGCCAGCCTTCCGCTTCAGACAGGATTTGAAGTGGTTGACTTTGGTAAAGCTTTTTTGATCTAAATCCCTCACCTGCTTTTTAATCTGAATAGCATCACCAAGGAGCTTTAGAGCCTTTCAGAGTAGCTCAATTATAAATAAGGAGGGCAAAATATCTGGGCCCTGATTTCACTTTCAGCAGTTTTGGAGGGAAGCAGCTCTGTCAAAGTCAGCAAAATCATTAAATTATAAACCCAGCATGAGATTAGGGTCAGACTCCTTCAATTCTGTTAATAATTATTATTGCTGGTGTTTCTTATTTTCATTACAACAGTTCCTTGAAGCATCTTAGATAAGGACCTTAAGCAACCATCCTTTATCTAAGCGTTTCTAGCTACATGCCTGCCGCAGCATGCATCTCTGTAACTAAAGCAGACCTTATCACTTCCTGCCTGTGCTGGCTAAGCAAGAAAGCAAAAATCTTTATGGCGGCTGTACAAATATGTGTCACTGGGTGATTGAGTAGATCTGTGAAGCAGCTGCGGTGTATTTCAAAAAGGAAGAAACCTAAGTGAAATAAGAGCTGTGAAAGCAGAAGCCTCATGCAACACAGTGGCATTTCATAGCAAGGGAAGCTTGTGCATTGCCTGGATATCTTGTTCCAGCTGTGTCACTTCACCCTACCAGCTGTGGTCCAGCTCATGGGCACTTGATCTGACCAATCAGTCAGTCGATGCCTCACCAATGCTTCTGCGTGTTTGCATTTATATGCGATTTCTACATATGCCTCCTGGATGATTCCTCTGAATACTGGGAAAAGCACGAGTTTGTCAGTCTCTAGTTCTTAATTTAGCATTCAGTGTTGTCTGAATGCTCTCATCCAAGGTGCTTGCAACTACCTGGGAAGCTGGAAGAGCAAGGTAATTCAACCAGCAGCAATTTGACAAGCACAGAGTATATAAAACACTTTTCCCACTTCCAGAATGGAGAAACAGAAATGTGATAAAGTTGCAAAATTGCAAATCATTGAACATATTTAATGAAACTGACTGGAAGGCATGTATGTATTATATGGAAATGTTTATGGTCATATTATTATGGTCATAGTTATTATTTATGGTCATATTATTATTATGGTCAAGAGTATGTGATTTACAGTAAGAAAACCTGTTACTCTGAGTCCACGACCATCATTTGTTCACAGATGAGAGTTGCCTTTGAACCAAGCTGGAACAGGAGCAGAAAAAAGATCAGTCTGGAGAGCAATCACACTTGAATTCTTATTTGATGAGAAGAGACTGAGGTAGACTGATAGATCCTCAAAGGAGAAGCAATGTTTCAATTCAGAGCCTGCCTGGCTCACTCTCTGGAACTTTCGTTGAAATTGAGCAGAAATATCCTAAGCTGGGAAACATCTTTATAGCAAGAAGGGCTTGAAGCAACAGGATTTCATGAAAAGGAAAGGAAAGCAAAGCAGATTATGATGCCTGAAAGAATTTGGCAACACACAATTGGTCTGATAAGTTATAACTGTCAAATCGGGCAGGGAGTCGAACTCCTGGACCTAGGATGGCCCTTCTTTCACTGCTGGAGTCCTGTATGGATGTCTATAATTAGCAAAGCAAGAAGTATCCTTGGAGTCTGTTAGCATTATATAGGTCTCTATGTCCTTACAGTCTGGAGAATATATCCCCTACTCCTTCCTGAGATAACCTCTCTGGACTAACTGTCTATTTTAATTTACTTTTTAGCCCCAAAAAACAGTGAGTGAAGGGAAGTTAAATTTGTATTGCAACTGGAAAGTGATATACACAGAATATTGTCCATGTGAGCTGATGTTCTCTTAAAGTCCCAGAGCCTTTTAAACCAAACAGGCTCCTTAATACCTCCTACTTGTATAAGATAAAGAGAAGCCAAAATGCCAACAGAAAAGCAAAGCAAAGAAAGCGTGCTCCTGAGGACAAGCCCATGGCCATCAGTCCCTGCACCAGTGATGGTATAGGGTGCCCCATAGCCCTGCTCTGCCCAACTATGGATCACTGAGGCTGGCTGATCCACAGACTGATGTCCTAGCTTGGCCTCTAGTGCTCACGATCTCAGCAATTTCTGTATCTTCATATTAAATGTACACTCTTGTGGAGTTCTGGTCACTATTATATTGGGGATGTCTTCTAATTATTTATCAGCACGCTGTCCTCACGGGTGCAGGAACTCCTGTCTCTGTTCCATAGGGAGGAAACGGGGGAGTGGAGAGATGAAATTATCTTGTTTAGGGTTTGAACCTCAATGTGGTGGGTGTTCATGCAGGCTTTTTCATTGTGATGTTCTCCTCCTGAGAGGAGGAGCCTACATATGTGAATACTCCATAAAAGTATCTGCTTCTGGAGCTGGGGTCTTTGACGCTCATCTTTGCATACTCTGTGATTCCACCTGCTTCTGGACATGCAGAGTTTAACTACTCTTCCCATGGCAATAAAAGCTGAGGTGTCATGATGTACTATTGAGCCATCAAAACATTTTAGCACTCTCAGATTCATTATTCTTCCAGCTGAGAGTTCATTAGAATGCATACAGTCTCTTGTCTCTGCTACGTGTAGGGCAATCTTCAGGTCAGTCAAAGCAAATACGTTATTGCAACTAGTAAGCACTTAAATTCCTAGAAAGGCTTTCCAAGTCACCGTGTACTTAATGCTCTGACATGACTCAAAGGCTATTCTGAGTGAAGGATATAATTTACAAGGAATTCAGTCCAGGTGGTTTAGCAGGTCATGTGCTTAGCTTGTAAAATAAATGGAGTCATAAATATGAATAAGTATCCTGAGTCTTTACCTGAAAGCATTGTGCTAGGGATGATTTTTCTGACTTCAGCTTTCCTTTTTGTTCTGGAGCCAGAAGCCTTTGGTGGAGGCAATCAGCTAGGTAGGGCAGGTAGGCTTGTTGGGGTACCAGGGACCCCAACACACTGACAGTATGCTTGTGTTTACTGGCAGCACTTCCAGTTTGATGGCTGGTTCTTTGAAACTCATCTACTTGTGGTCATCATCAAGATGCAAATCTCAGCTAATATGTCTCCTCCTCTCCTCACCACCCAAGTTTTACATTTCTAATTGTCCTGAGGGACACATGTTGTTTCCTAGCATGTGAAGTTCTAGTTTCTATAGATAACATACTATATTGATGAATGAGTTATTTGTATTTGAGAAAGTCTACAGGCATCCATTAAATGTAACCTAGAACTTCGCAGCCAAGTGCCTCTCTCAATGCTTCCTTGATGCTTTCCATCCTCTGCCATGATTCAGATGGATCTCCGTCGTGAGAGGACAAGGTGCTACTTGCACAGCTCAGGTAAACTCCCAAACTCGGAATGACTGACACCAATTGGAAAACTCTTGTTTTCTTCAAAGGAAAAACAAATACCTTAAATGTGACCCTATCCTTGAATGATGCATCTCCTGCCATTTTAGTTGTACGCTAAAATCCTGGGAGATGCCTCAGTGCACTTCAAAGACAATACAGTCATTCAAGCCAAGGGAACTATTGACTCAGTAGGGTCTGGGGAGCCAAGGTCTTTAATTGCCCTCTGCTCTGTAATTGTGTGTGCAGAAGATTCCTAGTGATTCCCAGCTGTGGGCACTCCCCTTATCTGCCACATTAATAGGGAAAGTAATTCACTTGAAAATACTCCTTATTTCATACAGAGTATAGAAGAAATGCTCTGTACTTCATATTTCTAAACCTTCCTCAAAGCTAAGTGATTATAACTACTTTATAAAGTGGGGTGACAAGAGATGTGGAAAAGGGAAGAAATATGCCTGAGGTCACCAACTGCAGGGTCCCATAGGCTGCCAGCTCTGGCCTTCCAGTCCTTGACCAGAGGTATTTAATCTTAAGAAATTTATGGTTTAGTCCTGCTTAGTGCTGGAATCAAGGGCTCTTAGTTAACATTTCTGTTCCCTACCTTCAGCAAGACTGGAGGAAAGAAAGTAAGGGAAAGAGAAGTCACCTTTCATTGAGTTGATTTAAGAGAAATGCAGGGGATGCTGTGAATTAAGCTGTTCTCCTGAGACCACTTATGCATGAGTCTGACTGTCATAGAGCTACCCATCATGAGTAAATCAGCTCTGCTCCTCGGCAGGCATCTTGCTCTCTGCCTTGTCTTTCCTGGGCAACAGGAATGAATCCAAGGGAAGCTGAGAAGAGAAGCATTGCATAATTCTCCACACTAAAGTTTGCTCTAGCACTTTGGTTCAGAGATCAAGTTGTTTCCTGATGCTGAAGGCATCAGGAAATGTCTTGGCATTTCAATGTCTTTGGCATTTTTGTTTTGGCCATCTATACCTCTCAGGGCTTGTGCCGCTATCAAACCTATATCTTTGCTGCTTCTTTTTGGTGCACTTGCATGAGCAAGGTGTGAAGCAAGCACTAATGTCAGTAAATACAGAAATTTTCACACTGTAACAGCGCACTTAGAATGGGCAAATGCCCCAGATTTGTGCCAGACACTTGACTTTTACGTGGCGTTACAAGGCAAGCTGTGCTTGTGTGATGGTATCTCCCATCACAGCAGCAGACTTTGAAGGAGCAGAGGTGGGAATTTCTAAAATGGCTTGAGGAGTCCAATGGAACGAGCTCAACCAGCCAGAACACCTCTCTTAATGCTCAGATTTTCAGACAACTTCATGGTGGGGGTTAACCACTAAAGTGACGCATGGGTTGTTGCTTCCTACCACACAAAACCTCATCTCCTTGGCATAGGGCTGGTCCATATAGCACCAGTGGTCATACAGCACCAGTGGTCATACTAATGCCAGGACATGCTGAATATTGCTGTACTGCTATGCTTTGCCAGGCCATAGTCTCCCTGTCTGAATACAGCTGAAGATTAAGACCTCGGCCTATGAAGCTGCAGAAATAAGAGTGAAAGGCTCAGAGGTATTTACTTCTGGGAATACTTAGGGAAAAAAAACCCACAAGTTATTTGATCTCAACACAAGGCATCCTGGGTTTGGATTACGTTTTTCAGTATTAAGGTTGCCACTAAAAAGAATGGTAAAAATATATTTATAGAAAATTATCTTTTCTGTAACATTTCTTCCTAGAAATGTCCCTTTCTTCCCGTTTTTTACTCAGAGAGGGTGATGAGATACGCTCCGTGTAGCATCACTTTCACAGCTCTACTTCTCTCTGGAGGAAAGTAAAGCTGTTCTTAAGCAACTGCAAAATGAAGGATGTGTGATAACAGTTGTGGACTGACCTCCTTAATCTCAGCCCTTGGAAGTGAGGTTGGACTGATGCCTTTTTTGGTTTTATTCTGGAAGAACCTTCCTTCTCATTTTCCTTCTTATGAGCTCTGATTTTAGCGTTTTTAACCGTGATAATATGAAATAAAAAAGAATATATGTTTATATTCTGGGCTGTGAACAGAAAATCCCTTTAGCTCGGTTATTTTAAGCCGCTAGATGGTGCAAGTAGACCTCGTTCCTTCGAGAAGCCAGCTACCACCAGATGGCACGGCGCAGAGCTCAAGAGATGCGAGGAGAGGGCTTGAGTCAATCTTTCCGTTTCATCTAACACTTACAGCCATTTAACACCGCCTCGGGATCTGGTCCTGCACTGCTAATGGTCGCCTTGCTTTGGTAACCAGAGAAATTTTATGCAACGTTAAGGGCAAGTTTCTTTGCATAGGAATAGTGGCATTTGTAAGCGGGGACTTCAGGAGATGCAGATGAATAGAGTTTAGGAAGGAAAGAATAACAAAAATTCTTAAACTTTACATAGAAAAATCCACCTGTTATTAGTTTTGAAGCAAGAAAGGACCACAGAGATTTAGTGTGATGCCTTACGTTTATCTACATAGAAAGAGCATAGATTTTAGGATTCTTTTACCCTTTCTCTTAGACAAAAATATATCGGATGTATTTGAACATCTCAGATTTCCTAACTATGGCAATAAATAGTTTTCTCTAGTGAAACATGAAGATTACTGCCCAAAGCAGGGACAGAGGATGACAAACTGCCAGTTCCTAATCCAGACCCAGGCAAACCCATATGGGAGGCAGCCACTGAAAACTGAGGCCTTTGCAAGCATTGCTCATGCAGGAGGAAGGCTAAGAGGGGTAATCACTGCCCACATCGCATTGCACCTCGCTACTGAGAAGCTAATGGCAAGTGAAGGTGATGTCAAATTGGGCATGTTCTGCTCTGTTTTTGGCTTTGGCTGAATGACCTAAAGCAATTACAGTCTTCCTTGGCTTCGTTTCCCCTCATCCATTGAAGTCTGGTAATAGTACCTTTGAGGACTGTGGCAAAGCCTAATATGCTCTCTGTTCAGTATAGGATAAAAGATTTAATTAGTACCAGAGGAGGGACTAGATTCTAATTCTCTGTTTTCAGAGTTGATCTCTTCAGGCCTTTCTAGCATTAGAAACTCAACATATATGCCTGCATGCTCGCCAGGAACATGCCTGAATCACTTCCATTGCTGATGGCTGCTGGATTGACAGCAGCAAACCAGACCTAATCCAAAGTAAACCCCCTGAAACACAGACAGTGTGGGCAGGAGTCCCCACTGCCAGCTGTGCACCCTGCAGGTCTGCTCCTATTATGCTGCTTTAGTTGCTAGCATAGACATGCAGTAACCAATGCTGAATCCTGTTGGAGGTCCAGGAAACTGAACCTGAATCCTGTTGGAGGTCCAGGAAACTATCCCCGAATGTGATTACTGCCTAACTGGAGTGACTGGAGACAGACAGAGGATGAAGTCTGAGTGATGTCACATCCTGCTCTGTGGTCAGAGGAGAGAAACTGGCATTTCCAGCACACCTCTCAGCATGGATGAGGGTGAGAATCCAGACATCTTCCTTCTGAATGATGAAACCATGAGACATTTCTGTGCACACATTTTAGCAACCAGCTATGCTAAGACTGTGATTTGATGTTGTGAAGTGGTGAGCATTGGTACCATGGCACTCATGGTCTTGCCCTCATCTTCCGTGCTTTTTCCCTCCTTCCTTCTACCCCAGGGCCCTCCCAGCCCATCCATCTATGCTACCCCACACTGCTTGTGGCACTTCTGCTTGTGTGGCCGAGGCAGAACAGGATGAGAGAATGGATCCATCTGAACAATATCCTGAATGCACAAGTCTTCTTTTCAGGCAGATCATTTCCCTCATCCATTTCACACCGTGCCCACGAAAACAGCTTGGGGGGATGATGTTCTCACAACCACTCTTTAAAGCTGGTGTCATGACTGAGCACTTCCAAATGTCACATAGCAGCCTGGGGTGAAATCTACATCTCCATTCAGATTTCACACTGAAATAAGACCCTTGAGATAGCCCCTCAATGCACACAGTACCTTTCTTCTGCTTTGGAGTCCTGGCCTTTGTTGGAAGCCTCCAAACATCATTTTTCCTTCATGGGTTATCTCTGAAGCAAACTCAGCCATTTCCATGCCCCTGCAAGCAGTGATTTTCCTATTCTGTATCCAGTCAATATTTGAATTGGCAAGAAGGTGGGTGTTTGAAAGGACAGATAATCTTCTGCTTGTTCTCTTCCAACCTTGCTCATGCTCAGCCCAGACTTTTGCTTAAATGTCGCCAGTTTCTCTTCTTATTGCTATTTTTAGAGGAATTTAAGTTGCAATGGTAGAGGCCATGGGGCTTGAATATTTCCAGCCTATAGTCTTGGCAGCACGGCTGATTATAACTGCATGAGGCAGATCTGATGTAAATACACAAAATGTCAGCTCCTGCACCACAGCCCCATCCTGGAATAGCACTGACCTCATCACCCCTTTAAATACTGCTCCAGCCACTGAACTCTCCCTGCCCTGAATGCAGGAGGAAATGAGATTAATGAGGAAATATAATGGCTGCCAGCAATGGCAATAAATACATTGTGGATGACTCTGTTGAAATTGGGAAGGAAAAGGGGATGTTAACCAGAGGCAACATGCTCCTAAGCATCATTCCTGCGCCATGGAGTACAGCGTGCTACCTTGGGGTACCTTTCTGTGCGGAGGGGGAGAAGGAGGCACAGATCTCTGCTAATGGCCCTGTGCTGCCTCTTCCATCTTCCCCACAGCCTGCCAGTGCTGCATGGAACAGGGGTTTCTCAGTGTTTGCTTTGGAAGGAGGGGACAGGGCAAATGCTGAGCATGCAGAGCAAACACCATGGTCACCATCCACCTATCTTCTTGTCTCTCCGCCGCCCTCCCCTGAGCAAGTCTCACATCAGTTCAGACAGAAACCTGGGCAGGAATTAATGCTGCTTAGAGCAGCATGAACTTGCCAATGAAGGCTTCAGAGAGAGAGGAAATGGGCAGCAGAGACCAGAGCAGTGTGAGCACTCTGCTGATCGGGCTGCTGTGCAGATCCAGGGTTGCACAGAAGGGTGAAAACTGACCCAAATTCACCTCCCTGACACATATTTACCACTCTGGGCTTTGTCAATGTCCTCACTGACGCTTGTGCATCTGTGACTCCGTGACTTGGAGCAGCAACAGGCCATATTTTCCCAGGCGGTGGTTATTGTCAGATAAGAGTAAGAGAAAACAGAAGTGCAGCTCATCCACTGACGGAGATGGTGGCTGTACATGTACAGAAAATGGGTATTAATTTTGCCATCTGCCCCATGACTGTTTGCTTCTTTTATTAGAAAGGAATGACTGGAAATCATGAGCAAAATGCTCAAGAGTTATACAGGAGCAAGGAAATTATTTTGGTGAGTGTTTGTCAACTTTTGTTAATGAATATCTTCTGGACAAACACAGGTTTTAAAAAGAGCAGGATCTGTTCCCCCAAGGTACCGTTTGAACACCTATCATCAAAGCGTTGTGCTTTAAATAGCATCATATATCCATAGACAATTCCTGGCAGGGCTTATGTGACCCAGAAAGGAAATGTTTAATATTGAAAAGATTTCTTTGTTTCCATTTATTAATCTCCTCTATATCTTTCAGTCCCCCTCCTACAAGTTCTGTACACAGAACCGACAAATAGAAACAGAAGCACGTTATCTGTGTAATCAAATAGAACTAAATCACATAGGAAAGCGTTTCTAATATTATCAGCCATTTGCACTGAATGGCTTGTTATCTCATAAAGAAATTCAAATTAATTGCAATATTTAATAAATAGAGCCAAGGTGTGCTCTGCTTGTGCAATACCCACACGGAGAAGTTCCAGATACAGAATGTTGCTTCTGCTTTGCAACCATTTTAAATACAGCACTGCTAAATGGTTAACAGAAGTGCTGTTTGGTAGTTGTGTTCAGTCTGCAGTGGAACAAACTGCTCAGCTCAGTGCTGTCTAACAGAGGGTGTTAATAAATCCCTATTGATATATTAGTATCTATATGGAGGTAGCTTGTAGCTCCAGTCCAGGATGACAAGCCCTTTATTCTATGCCTGCATAATTAAATAATAGAAAGGTAATGCCTGCAAGTAGCATATAATCTACATCAAACAGAAGAGGAGCAGGGAGAGCTGCTTTAAGCAGCACAAGCAGGAAAATGGCATCATTTAAAGATCAAGCAGGCAGCAATTTCTACCTGTCAGCTGTCCATCTGCTTGCCAAGATTTTGGTTCTTATCATGGGCTAAAGGAGGACAACAAAGTTCATTTAATTCTCCTTTGGGGAATGCTTTTGGTGTCAAGAATAAGAGCAGGAAAGAGCAAGGTATTTCTTACAAACATAACAAAGTAAGCAACATCAGCAGAGTGGAAGCATCCTGGTAGCACAGAAGCACCCAAAGACACACCTTCAGGCAGACTCTGTGTTTATCTGTAGCAGTGTTTGATATTCATGGACACAGCCACTGCACTTCCCAGCAGGTGCAGTAAATGCAATTAGTTGCTATGGACATTGATCCTGCCTTTAGAGTCTAACTTTGAAGTTGGTTTGGGTCATCTGAAAAACAAAGCTGTAGCAGGATGCTTTGCCTTAACTAAGATGGCAAATTATTTCTTTTATCCTTGATCTTCCCCTTTATTACTCTGCTTTCTTTCTTTTATTTTATTCTTCTGAAGAGAGAGCCCATGCAAATACAGTGATCTGAAAGTACAGGAGATGGAAGCAGCCTACTGAAAGTGCCTTTCATGTAGATGCAGGCTTCAGCAGAACTAAATTAGAGGTCATCTTTTGCAGAAAGTGGACATTGGAGTACTTGATTATTTTGGCAAAGAGAAAGCACAGGGGAAGCAAAACATAGTCTTTAATTAGAGCTGAAATTAGAGAGATGTTTGAGGTAGTTTGGATTCAGAACGAGACTGGGAACAGTCCAGAATTCAGATGATGTCCAGCTCATAACAAAACCAAAGGCTATTTACAAATAACTAGATAGGAGTTTTGAATTTCCAGAGCTCCTGATGTTTGTAGGAGCTTGATTCTCAGTATCTTGGCTTGGGTCTCCTCTCTCTGGAAGTATTTGGTATCGACCACAACGCACTCACATGGCAGTCGAAGAAGATACTGACAGAACATAAAGTTTCTAGAGTAACAGAGGTGTATGCATGGGGTTAATGAAAGAGAAGATGCAGTGCTCCACGAGATAATTTTGCATCCAAAAGACTGCATTGAACTACCAGGCTTGCAACTGAACAAGGGCAATCTAAACAAATACTATCTCACTGTAGCCAGATGGTTGACAGTGTGTTGTTTAATATTTAACACAAAATATAGCAGAAGGATATGAGGCCTCTTGCAGCTACAAGGAGGGAAGGAAATTCCGGTGTTCACCCAGGCCTGATTTATGGTCCTTTAGAAAAAGGGGAAAGCCTCTTCAGAAATCAGGCTACTTCAGGTTTCACCTGCTCTAGGTCTGTAGTAGACAATCAGAGGTGTCCAGCAGATAGAAAAATGGATAGGGGAATTTATATATATATATATAAAAATAGATATAGATAGATAGATAGATAGATATAGATATAGATACAGATGACATAGATATAGATATAGATACAGATATATAGAGATGATATAGATGATATAGATATAGATATAGATGATAGATATATAAATATAGATACAGATATATATAGATATAGATGATATAGATATAGATACAGATATAGATATAGAGATATAGATATAGAGATAGAGATAGATATAGATATAGATAGATATAGACATAGACATAAACACAGATGTGGGCAAAATGCAAGCTCCATTTTACAAATCAATATTTAACTTTAGAAATCTACCAGTTACAAACACACGATGTTGAATAACTATGTTCCATTTGCGTTTTTCATCAGAAGCTTTGTCTGACAGTGTTTATTCACAATGTACTATTTCGAGCATCCTTCATTTCCCAAAAAAGGATTTTTAATGAGACTACCAGGAAAAGTTATTGGGAAACACATCATTACACAGAAGTCAATTAGCACCTTCATCAGTTCTTCACCTTCTTTACTGTGAGCAATCTGGATACTTCATTATAATTATAATTACAATTGCAGATACAGTTTGCAGCTTTCAGTGGATGTATTTAACCTGGATTCTTCATGAAAAACGAGCAGAAAAAGAAGGAAAAACATGACCGAAGATATGGCACCCTGTTAAAATCCAGAACTTTTCTTCCCTTCATGTCAGGGACTTAAATAATGAACTAGACCAGTCTGGCAAAGATAAACAGTCATCTTTAGTACAAATCAGTGTGCTGCTCTGTGCACTTCTATTTAAATCCAGAGTAGACCTTCAAAATGGACAAAAATCATAGAATCATAGAATAGTTAGGGTTGGAAAGGACCTTAAGATCATCCAGTTCCAGCACCTCATGAGATTTATGTTTTAAATCTGCATATAAATTATTGCGTGAAGCACCTGAAGTACCTGGATTTCATCCCGCTAACTGTAGTCATGTCTGAAAAAGCAAAGCCTGCTTTCTTTATGTCACAATTTCCTTTGATGAAAACCAAACAAATGCAGCCTGTAAACCTGCAAGTGCTTATCCATAAAGCTATTCTTGTCCATAACTTCACATATACGGTGGGACCCCTTAGAAGCTAAAAATCAAGTAAGTGGGTGCAAATATTGACCAAATAGAGCCATAAAGCTCAGTAAAGGAGCTGAAAGTTGAAGGGGAGAGGTTATGAAAATGCCTCTCCCTTAATTTAACTGAATGAAGCAAACAAACCTTTGGAAAATGAAAATTGGGAAATCAGATAATGAATAACTATAAAGGCTCATTAGAACTTGGACGTGCTCCCCTCAAATGTAATTATGCTTAATACGATTTCATCAAATGTCACTGAAGAGCTGGAAACTCATAATGACGAAACACTTCGTTCCTTCTGCCCTTCAGTGAGAAGGTCTCATCAGGCTTTATAAATATTGACAATGACTGACTCTTCCTGCAGGGAAAATCTGGTGACTGGAAAATGTGGATGCTTAATCTAATACACAACCTGGCCCGCGTCACATGCTGTGTGTGAGATCAAGCCTCTTGACCCCACACCACACCACTTTGATGTGATACCCACGTCCCACACATCTGCAGAAAGCTGCTGCTGCTGCCTGGCTCTTGCTCCAGCACCATGTTAGCTATAGATGGCTTGCAGGTTGACCCTGGCACATCAGATCCTAGAGTGGAAGTGCGATAGTGATGCTGCCTCATGCCTCTAGTAAAGTGCTGCTGGCAAGCTTTTAAGCAGGTGGGACATCCAGTGATGCTGATGTGGAAAGGTATGTGATATCTGCTCACATCTCATGTATCAGGATGCTAAACTTTTGTCAGATATGAATATCTAACTATAAACTTCCCTCCTCTAAAACGTTTAAACTTTTCAGTGATTAATTAACCTTCATTGGATCTAAAGTTCAATTGCAGTGAGATGTCATGGAAAGTAGAGGAACTAGACTGATTTACAGCCATGGAAGAGCTGGCCCCAGATATTTCATAGGTGATTGGCTTTGTTCACACAGAACTGTAAGATAGTGCAGTGCAATCCAGCACAGTCTAAGTTTGCCGGTGACGGTTCTCATAGAGCCTGAAGCTAATTAGCCCCTCTGAAATTCCAGCTCTATCCCTTGTGGATTTCTTTCTTAAAAAACTCAGAAAATCAGTATAAAAATTCCTCTTAATGCTTCACATCTCCAGTTCACTCTTTATTTTTCAGTGTGGGACCAGTCTTCTAGATTATTCGCAGCTCATTACACTTGTATACATATATGGTATTCTGATCTTTAGTATTGCTGCCATTAATAAGAAAAGGGTTTGTCCTGCTTTGTTATTCTGTTGCTAAAGCCAGTGCTGAAGAAAAGAGGATGCGTAAGAACCCCAGTATTTGTACCTTCAGATCCTGGCTGTAAGCACCACCAAGAACATTAACCTGGTGATGAAAACATTCTGGATGTCAGTGGATCTTCAGGGAACTCAACAGCTCTACTTACAAAAGAGCTAATAGTTGTAAACCAGAGTCCTGCTTTCTGCTGTTTCCTTCTCTTATCGCTTCTTCCTTTCTCCCTATTCACCTCCTATCCCACCCAACTTGCAATGCCTGTTCTTGACTTCTGCTACCATAAAGGCTTTCTATGAACAACCATGACAAAGGTGCCCTCTGCCAATTGCAGCCCAGACTTAGGATCACGTCTTATACCCCTGTTGTAAACTCAGACTCTCGGGATGATTTCCTTAGCAGACTGACAACATGTTTTCTCTTGGGCTGAGCAGTACCATCAAGCAGCTGCTACAAATTACAGGCTGTGAAAACTCTGTATTGTTCCCTCTAAGGGAAAGGGTCTGTTGGAGCTGAGCTCCCTTCCAAATGTGTAAACTGCGCTCCCCAGGAATACTCCAGCTAACTCTGCTCTAACCAGCCACCGCTGGATTATTTCTAGGCATTAAAAAGATTTCCTGCAAACAAACACATTTAGGATTTTCTAATAGCAATTTAAACCTAATCTGAGAATGTCTGGAAGTGGAAAATGAGTTCTACATGCTGAGAACAGTGTTCCATTACCAGTAATTTATTGTCTTTAAGAGCATCACTGGAACATTTATTGACACAACAAAACACAGACATTTCTGGTTTATTGTAAAATCTCATTGCACTCAGCCATTTGTGACTAAGCACAGCGGTGCAGTTTATATTCCCAGGCAGTGCTTCCCATTTTTCCAAGTACATTTAGGCTCATGTGAAGATATTGTATGATCCAAGGGACAAAAAGTATGCTGTTGAAAACAAATGCAAACACACAAACACCCTTGGTGGAACAAAACCAAATAAGGTTTTTAATAAGAAATTTGGCTGAAGTAATTTACTACAGCATTTCCAGTAGTATATGCAGGTATCTAAGAGAGTATGACAGATTTAATGAAGCAAAGGATTTCAATCATTCTACATCATAAATCAAGTTTCTCTGTGTTAAGAAACATAATTCAACAAGCTCATGTAAGATATAAACTTAGTTTGTTCCTATTTACTTGATTATAGAACTGATGTTCCAGAGAAATACAGTTTCTCTTAAAAGGTTACACAAAAAAACACTGCTTAGAATTCAGGGATTATACATGTGAGTAACTGCTAGGGATGTCAAAGTATTAGAGTAGAAATCTTCTTTGAATTTCATCCATTAGCAATGGGTGAGGGAATAAGCCCATGGATGTGCTTAAGATACTTTAGATGCCCTACAACTGCCAAGTTTTTGTTCCAGGTGTTTAAGGAGATCCTGAGTCACATGTGTAGATGAGAGGTAATGCTTATGCACCCCACATTTCACTGGTATTTTACTGCATTATCCAGAACAAACTCAGAACCAAATCTTGCATGAATTTGGAGCTGTTAAATGCCAATTTTTAACCTTCAGAGCTTTCAGAGACAGCTGTGTGTATTTAATTTGAATGTATCTATTTCTTGGTACCTTTGCTCAACGTATCCTTCAACCTGACCTCTATCAGCTTTCAAAAGGGAAACCCATCAACTTTGTAGGTTTGTCTGGGAGAGCCACGTTGCTCTTACTTGCAAAGTTGCATTTCCCTTGTTTTTTTCTTATTTATTAGAAACCATTTGTTGTGTTTGTGGCCAGATAGCTTTAACTAAAAGGAAATGAGCTTTTTATTCAGTGATATAGAATCATAGAATGGTTTGGGTTGGGAGGAACCTTAAAGCTCATTCAGCTCCAACTCCCTGCCATGGGCAGGGACACCTTACACTAGAGCAGGTTGCTCCAAGCCGTGTCCAACCTGGCCTTGAACACTGCCAGGGATGGGGCAGCCACAGCTTCTCTGGGCACCCTGTGCTTCCTAATCCATTACCTCCATTAGCTTTATCTGCAGTGAGTCGAATGACTTCACTTAAGGGGTATTTTTTGGCCCTCTCTTTCAGGGTGGCTGCCATGAACTTAAACTTGCCCATGGATTTTGTGAAATCTTCATGCCTGAAGACTTCCAAGAGAGCTCAATGCCGTAGCTCCCCTTATCTCGTGGTGGTGATAGTGCCATTGCAAGTGGGAGTCTGGATATCAGATCCCGAGAGGTTCTTTCCAGGCAGTGTTTGCATGATTCTGCTGAAGAGCAGGAGCAGACTGGGGAGGACACTTACTGCAAGGACTCAAACACTGCAAACTGATAGAAAGAGCAGTCATTTTCTCTCCTTATCTTGCACCTCATTGGTAGAGCCCAGGGAGAGATGAGAGCTGTAGCTCTTAGGAGCCAGTTTTAGCCTTCATATAACAAGATACTTTGCTGTTTTTCCAGGGAGCTTCCTGTTTGTGACAGGAGGATATTTCCGGGATGAGTTTGTATGGTATAGTGTGGATTGGGTTCTTACCTACAACTGCTTGGACAATAGCTGGCTGGAAGGCCCTGCCATGAAGAAGTCCCGCAACAGCCACTGTGCAGTAGGAGCAGGGCTCTACCTGTACGTGCTTGGAGGGAGCACAGATGAAGGGATAATCCCAGCAGTGGAGCGCATGGCTTTGGTGGACTCAGAGTGGGAAAGCATGAGTCCTATGGCTCAGCCAGTGGAGAGGGGAGATGCGGTCAGCATGGGAACCAGGATCTATGTGGTCTGTGGCCTGGATGAAAATGGACATGTCTATGATGGAGTGCAGCGGCTGAACACAGAGACAGACAGCTGGGATGTCATCTCATTCTCCCCGCTTCCAAGGTAAGAGAGAACCTTCAGGGGCTTTGCAGGAGAGGAGAGGTTCTAGTGTTGGTCCTGCTCCAAGAAGAGAAGTGCAGAAGTCCCCCAACACTGAATGCTTCAGGGCCAGATCTTTCTATTGATTCTGATCAAGGGTTTCTTCCCTCCCAGGTATGATCTCTGCATCACATCACTAAACGGTGCTTTATACACCATAGGAGGAGGAGCTTTTCGATTCGATGTGGAGACAGATGAATGGACCCAGGTGGATGAGGAATGCTTGACCCACAAGTTCTTCATGGGATGCAGCACTGTGAATGGACGAATTTATCTCCTTGGACAAAGAAAGGGGAACGGTGCCCTCCCCATTGTAGTCCTCTTTGATCCCTACACTGATATGTGCCAGGTCATCGATAACAAACTCCCTTGTCCTCTTCCTATTAATGGATGTGTTTCTGTGCGAAGATTTGATACATGGGCATGAGCCAGGCCAGATCCAGCCTGACCAGGGAGAAAAAGTCCTGTGCTTTCCAGCTGATGGGAGTCAGATTGTGTCAGGTTTGGGTTCAGAAATGATGTAATTTGGAGAACAGCTCTGTTCCTTCACAACTGTCTTATTTTTTCTACCTGGCAAATGAACCTGAAGCAAAAGCTCCTGGAGCTGTTGTGTCTACACAAAGATGGCATCATTGAAGAGTGGTCAGTGCTGGTGTAGGATGTAAACGCCTCAGGGTCGATGCTAAATAAAGGGCTGCTGGGACCTTCAACCTCTGTGGTGCTCTGTCCATTGAACAACTTGGAGAGACAGGAAAGTCACTGCATCAGTGCTGGAAAATAGTGTAGGAGTGAAATGATGAATCAAATGGGTGTCAAGAGAGCCTTCAGGAGGATGGATGAGCTCTCAGTGCTGTAGGACAGAGCAAACAAATCCCAAGCAGCCACTGAAGTGGAGCCCTACCCAGTGACAGCACCATTTCAGCCTGAAATAAGCAAGTTTCCCAGGTTATTTGATTATGGCTAAAATTACCTTTATTCCAGGCAGGAAAGCACCACTGCAGGAGGGAAGCTGTTCTGGATTTATGCATTCGACAAGGGCCTGCAGGGACAGGACAAGGGGAATGGCTTTAACCTGCCAGAGTGGAGACTGAGATGAGCTCTCAGGCAGAAGCTCTTCCCTGTGAGGGTGCTGAGGCGCTGGCACAGGGTGCCCAGAGAA
>JANHGB010022296.1:0-35325 GCA_026283785.1 Coracopsis vasa
ACAGAGCCTTGGGTGACATGGTCTAGAGCGAGGCGTACCTGCCCATAGCAGGAGGGTTGGAACTTAAGGTCCTTTTCAACCCATTCTACGATTCTATGATTTAATTGAACATATATTTAAGGTTTAAGGACTCATTTCTTCAGCTTGCACATTCAGAGCCTCGGCCTTGATGCAAAGCTAGCATTTGTATGCAAAACCCTGAAAACATTTCAATGGCTGGTATTACAAGATTTCATGCCTACTTTTTAAAATCTGAATCTCTGGATATTCAGTTTAAGAAGAATTGTAAAATACAGCCAAGAGGATCAAGAATGATTTTTAAATCTTCTCTGGAATGTTCGGTTTTAATGTAGAATTTATTTTGTAAAAAAACCTGTTTGCTCTACTTCAGACATATAAATCATTCTGAGTCTATTGCTATTATATGATTTACACATAAATCATACTTTGAGTCAAACCAACCTCTTTCCTCACATCCTCACTTTTTTTCTTCCTCCCGCCTCTTGCTCTCTTTTCACATCCTGACTGAAATCCCAGCTACCAGAACAAAAAAACAATAGCACAATATGCCTTAGAAGTAGAGGTGACAAATTTCTGCACTGCTCATCTCCATCATGACAACAACATTCACTGCTCCATTAGTTACGCCAATACAACTGTTACAATGCAAAAGCCATAAAGTACTCATAAAAACAATTTAGATTAGAAATACTCTAACACACCAGTATTTAACAGTCTGACTTCAGAATCTTCCTTGAAATTATAAGAATTGAAAACTACCTCAGTGAACAGACCTCAGAATCAAGTTTAGAAACTGCTGCGAAAATGTAGTATGTGAAAACTCATCACACTCCAACTCACCCATTCTGATCTGAGAAACAACCTGATACCATAAGGCAATATTTAAGGCAAATTTTTGATAACTAAAAATTTAAACCCAGATTCAAATGACACAAGAGAACACAAAAGTATCCATAAGATACACCTGCAACCATGCATCTCCTCTTACATACCCCATGTAGATTTACAGCCACTATTGTGTGGTTTAAAATTACCACTGCTAGTATGTATGATCTTTACGACTTGTCCATCAGCTGCTAATTTAGGAATTATCTTAACCTGTAGGCTTGCAGAACAAGATCCAATGGCCAGTTTCTTCGATGTAATCTGGCAAAACTGTGCTGGTGTTAATCTCCTTTTCTTAATCTTCTGGTGCTGCAGAGCATAGTCTTGCAGCATTAGAGCTTTTAGTACCAAAAGAACAATGCTGGACTGACAGCTCATGGACTTGTTTTCTCCCCTTAAATCACATACGTAGCAAGCAACTTGAACTTAAAATAATCCAAAATTTAATCACAAAGCAGAGGATCTCACTTTGCGAGCCATTTGCAGACTGCATTTTTTGTCAACACAGAGTATGGAATCTGATGTAATCACACATCTGTCTAATGTCTTCTTTTTTTTTTTTTTTTTTAATTTATTTTGCACAAAGTACCAGCCTTTGCAAACTTACAAAGTTGCAAGTTATGCCATTTCTGAGAGAGCTCATAAGTAAGTGAGGTCTGTACCTATACATAAATGTATACATAAATCAATCTCAATCTTGCTCTCCACTTTGGAGTCCTTGGCCCTCCTAAGTCTTCAAGTGTAAACAATATTTTATGCATGAGTTAAATAAAATACACACAAAACTGTATTAAAATTATAAAAAGTATTTCAAGCCCAAGAATGCCTCTGTATTTTCTTCTAAACTGTTCCAAAGCTAAGCAGAATGCCAAGAAAGTTCCTGAAAATAACTAATTAGTTTTCTTGCACAACAGCCAAAACACTTGAACAAAAGTCTACGCATTCCCTCAGATAGCAGTATGGACGCAAAACACTTGGCTTCTAAAGAAATACTTCGTATTACATTAGTCACCTGTTGATAATATTCAAATTACCCCTAATGAGCTTTGCAGAAAACTTGCTTCCATGCCAGGAGAACAACTACAACTGAAGAGCTGGAGGTGAGCACAGAATACTGCAGGAGACGTCTCATCACCCAAGTCATAACTGATCATAGTAAGAACTGTTTCCAAGTAATTTCAGCCTGAAGTGAACTGTAAATGCATTTGAAATTCTCCAAAGGCAACCACATGAAAGCCTTATACCAGAAGCCTTAAAGCAAGTTAATAGATCACTGAATTCAATGGAAATTGCCTTTATGAAAGTTTTATATATACTGTAATTCTAAATAAAGTTAGGGAAAATTACCTAATCTTTTGTATTCTTAACACCAGTATTCTTTTTGCTGCATGTCACCAGTACCTCTGTTTTGTCTTCCTTTTTTCTCATACTTTTTAAGATTACTATAAAGCAATGCCAATTCAGCCACCTCATTCCATGATTTCACTCTCTTTTCAGAGAAAGCTACTCCAACAGCAGTAAGTATAAACTACTTCAACCTGTAATTAAAGCATTAACTTCAACAGCCTTACAGCACTAATTCACAAAATATGCTAACACAAAAAATAAAAGCCAAATTTTTCTTCCCATGGACTAAAAATTAAGAAAGAGAAATCATGTATATCCAGAGTAAAGAAATAGTTATGGAAATTATCACTCGACAGCAACATTAAACAAATATTCAACTACAAAGTTAAGCTACTCTCATGCTTCTAATAACAGGCAAATTTTATTCTCAAATTTGTTGAAAGGAATTTCAACAATTTTTTGGTTGTTTTTTTTTTTTTTAACTGGCCATACTTAAAAAAATTCAGAAACCTGTACTATGAAAAATATTTATCCATTGAAATGTTTTAGTTTCATCTCAAGGTATTTCATTCCACCAATACTTGTTAATTTAATGTCATTTTGCTTTCCATTTCATGGAAAAACAACAGAGAAAAAAGCACATGGTGGGGCAGGAAAAATCACATTAAGACTAATTTTATGCTAATAAAGTGAAATACTGAAATGCACTATAACAGTCAAACTTTTATTGAATAACAAATTAAGTGAATTTATAGTTCATGTCACGGGTAACTGGGAGAACTTAATTTATTCTGCAGAGACTCAAACTGTAAATCTGGGAAACACAACACACCGGATGAGAGCCCCTTTCTCATATTTATGCATGTACCTCAACATATGGGCATCCCTGTCTTCCTCCATGCACATATTAGCCACTCCTACTAAATCATCTGTTTTGAAATGCCAAAAAGAGCAGTAGCTTCCCTGAAGAACACCTAGGATCGCACCATATGGACACTAGCAAGTCATTACTTTCTCAAGAGCCTTAGAAAGAGCAGGGGGGAAAAAATAGTACTAGGCTTTTTATCTCAACAGTATGGAACCTAATGTATGTCATTAAGAATATTATTATGTATGTCATTAGGAAGCTGCCTGGCTGAAGAGGCTCCTACTAGACATGACAGCTTGAGCAACCACTTCTGAGCTGACAACATGGCATTTCTTGCATTATGCTTTCAATTTTTCAGTGAAGCAGAGGAGGTGGAAAATACTCTATTATCTACTTCTCTGTCCCTGAGACTATACATTGTTCCTTGCAATAATTATCCTCACAGATTGAATTTATACATGCTTCACATGTAAATGTGTGTTCAGTAGGATAGATCATTCACAGTAGTGACATTTCAAGAAGGATACTGACAACAAAGGCCTGACAAAAAAGGGAAAGCTAACAATAACAATATGGTCTCACGTATCTGAAAGGTGCATTAGGTTTCAGAAGACCACCATCAAAAATCACCTCTGATATTCAGCATCACAGTAAGCAAGAGTTACAGCAATATAGAGAGCCTTCAATGCTACTGAAACATGACAGGAAACTGCATCCATCTACACTGACAGGTATTTAGTGTAAGAGCTAATAAAGTTCTTTTGCTTAAGGGAACTAGGAAGGTCAAGAAAGAAATAATCCCTTCTTGTGAATACTGTTTGGAAAAGTTTATGAAGAGTCCTTCAAGCCAGCCTTTCAAATACAGATGTTTTACAACTACCTTAAAAAGTTCATTTTTAATAATTAAGTTTACATAATTTAAATTAGCATGACAACTCAGAAATGTTTGAGTCTTAAATGTAACTAAGCCATTTCTAAATCCATCAAGAATTCAGTTCAGCTGAAAAAAAAGGTGACAAAAGCAAAGACATCAAGTCACAGAAGTCTATTGAAAGATTATGAAAATTTCATCAAATTTTAGAAATATTTACATTAACTGAACCAAACTGACCATGTTTATTGCATCAAAACATAAAGCTGTAACACAAGAGATGAAGTTCTGCAATAATTTCTTTAGATTCTCTTCTTTTCTCATATTCAGAGAACGTCATCTCAATACCTTGATTTATTTCAAAGACAAACAGCTCCCCCCAGAGCAGTCATCACTGCTATTCTGTAGGTAAGAAATTACTTATAAAGTGCGATTCCCACATTCAGTCAGTGACTGAATCTATATTATTCTTGAAATCCCATGATTCACTGATCCAAGCCTAAAAACTTAGCCCTGTTTCTGAACGAAACCAAATAGCACTGATACTTATGCAGTACACTCCTTACCCCATCCAGAAGAGTGTTTGCTAGATGTGTGCGAAGATCTTTACGAAATGGAAATTCCAGATTAGATACATGAAAAATTGAATTGTCTCTATCAATCATATAAACTTCGTTCTTGCCATCAATCAGCATCATGTACCTGCAAAGGCAATGTTAAGATATTATACTTAAAGGTATATCCTCTACATTTATTATTTTGACTTATATTAAGTGCTAAAGAAAAAGCAATCATAACAGATGTTATAAGAGAAGTATTTTAGAAGTATTTTTTACAGTTAAAAGTTTAAACCTATTGCTTTGGGAAGGCAGATAGTTTAGCTCAGTGCAACTGTCACAAAGAAAAATGTTTCAAATATAAAAGTTCAGAATATATATATATATGTCAATGTTGATGTGTCCAGATAAGATGATGCTTGAAAATCTATTAAAAATAACAGAGGTTTAATGCTGTAAGAAATACATGAGGCTAATTCAGTTAAACTCAGCTAAAAGATCCTTTACCGCAGTTCTTGCTTTATTATATGGACCAGAACTTCACCTGGTATAAATCTGCGGAGTTTCATTCAAAAGAAACACCTTTCCTGTCTTTCTATTACTGGCTATCTAACACTGAGTATTGCAAAGTCCCAGTCAACTACTGAGCCACTTTTCATTAAAACACTAACAAATTTAGCTAAGGTATATTCCTCCCACATTACAAAGAAAACACCAAAGCTTACTACACTATCACCAGCAACTTGTGAGCTTGGTTCATTTGCAAATATCTGATATTTCTAAAAGTTTCTTTACATTATAACAGCATTTGGGAGCTCAAGTCATTAATCTCAATTAGTGAGATTAATGAGCTCTAAACTAATCCCACAGAAGACTGCTCTAGAGGGGTAACTATTGTTATTGTAACTCTATTGTATATTGTATTCTGTATACAATAAAAAACAGTGAAGAAGGAAGAAAAAATAGTGGGAAAAAAAGAGACAACACAAGAGACACAAAACAGCATGATAGCTGCAACACACACGAGTTACCTTTGTAAAGTTTGCTTTGATCTTTGCAAGAGTACTAAAGTAGTTTCAGGAAGAATAACAGAGCAGCTAGCTGCACAGACAAAGGTCTTCTCAAACTGCTGCAGCTGCCTAGAAGTGCACAGCCTCTGACTGGGGAAAATAAACTGAAGACATCTCAGCAAAAACTAGTATCAAAGGCCAGATGCAACAAGTCAACATCTTAGCAGTGAATGAGAAGTAATAAATGCTGAGCATATTTCTTCAATGTGAGGGCAGTGAGGCCCTGGAACAGGCTGCACAGAGAAGCTGCGGATGCCCCATCCATGGGCAGGGGTTCGGTACCAGATGATCTTTAAGGTCCATTCCAGCTCAAGCCATTCTATTATTCTATGATTTATATACCACAAGCGAGTGAAAGTGAAGAATAGCAGCTTGAATCCGATATGGTAAAGGAAGATAGAAACTACCATGGGGCTCAGAGGTTTGTCAAAGCAAAAAAGACCACAGAAGTGCCTATTTGGAACCAACAAAATGTAACTGCACTTAGTAAGATACGTGAAAAGAACAAAGAGCTATCAAAATGTGATTGAATAATCAGACAGGAAACACCATGGCTTACCAGCAGTGCAAGAAATAAGCATGAGACAAAGCTGACATGAAGACTCAAAAGTAAGTCCAAGTTTGGTGTCTCAGTCAAACCCAAGTTATGTCAGTTTTACTAACTACCACCTGAGCTGCTGTGACTGAACTTATGCCTGATCGTGCTGTAATTGTGCTGTTGGTCTACACCAGACTAGAGTGTGACCCAGAGCTGAGCTTTCTTCCATTGATCCTTTCATTTCACCTTGCACACAGACGTGCTAAGAACAAGTCTTATTATAGTCCTGAAGTTTTCTGAGGATAAAAGTCAAAATAACAGAAACCCCAAAAGAGAGAAAACTAGGAGCACTAGCAACTGTCAGGATAGTTCAATGGTTATCAAAGTTCACAGTATTTAACGTTCTTGAATAGCCTCTGACGTAAACAGGGTGGGGACACAGCCTTCCCAGAGCAACTAACCCATTTGGACTGCAGTGCAGTTTCTTTCACAGCACAGACCAGGGAATCACTTGATTAAAAGTAAAAGGTTCTAGGAGTTTCACTAGGAAGTGTGTTCTAGGAGCACTAGAATATTTTGAAAGAATGAAAGCATATTTTGAAGACTCATTTGGCAAAGAACTTGTAAAAGTCTTTGCATATACATGGGGGGGAACCAGTACTTTTTATAATTCACCCATTTCTCTTTAGGAAGTCCTGGTTATGAAGAAATAAAAGCTATCAGTAGTCTCCTCTAAAATTCACCACTGATCTTACAAGTAATGCCCACAGGACCCCTGCTGTCAAAACAAATCAGACAGCATCCTCCAGAAACCCTACAGGCAAATGGTCTACGCAGGCAGCTGTCCTGTTGTCTGCAGAGATCCTGCCTCTAGAAATCAGTAGATCTAACTACAGAAGCACAGTTCCACCCAAGCACCTTAAATTAATACCTTCTTTCAATATTATGACTATAATCATAATTCACCATAGATCAGCTCAACTAGCGTTTCTCTGCACACAAGATGTGTACTTTAAGATGTTACACAGCAGTTGCAAAAAAAAAAAAAAAAAAAAAAAGACATATGAGCAGAAAACCTCGAGTCAGCAGGGGTGAGTACATTAAATCAATGCAACATTAGGAGAGCTGAAAGCTGCACGAGATGCCTTATGAAAAAAATAATTCAATAAACATTCACCCAGATAACTTGGCGCCAGTTCTTCAGAAGCAAGAATAATCTACAGCCAACATTCATTTTTCAAACCATGTAAATTTATTCAAAACTAATTATGAAAAGCATGTTGTGTTTTTCTCAAAAATTAAATCACGAGGAGGGAAGAAGAGGTGCATAAGTAACAGAAAAAGAAATTATGCACGCCACTTTTATAAACAAGTTTAATCGGCCATCTCTACACTCCCATATTCACTGCTGGTTTAAATATATGCTTTTATTGTAACTTGTTTCAATGAAAAAAGAGCATCTGATGCTTCAAAAGATCTAGCACTCAAAAAACTATGTATTTGCATCATTACAAATGTGGTACACTAAGAGATCTTAAAACTGTTTTGAAAGAAAAGAAAAAAGAAAAAAAAAAAAAAGAAAAACCAAAACCACCGACAGTTTAAAGCTTTGTTTTCAGCCACCTAAAACATCTACAGGTTCAGACAACATACAGAAGATTTCATCAAAACCTATTACTCGAACATCAAACCTAAGGGTAACACAACACCGCTTTCTCTAGATCTTTCAGTCAAATTACTTTAGAATTGGTAGCAGGATAGCCTACCAGCCACTAGAGGTGAGATTCCTTCTCTTTCAAACCACAGCACTAATGTTACATCTCTTCTCCCATGATTTCTCTTTCTCTTTTTAAAATTTGCCACTGTTTATACCATTAATTCTAAATGACAGGGACAACAGTAACTCTTACAACTGCACGTAAAAGTCTTCCAATCAAAGATCACCAGGAATCACAATTATATCCTGCTTCAAAGAGCTACTGAGAGCAACGTGTGCTTACTTTGAAGACACAGGAAAAAAAAAATTTGGTCTCAGGACAATAAATTAATGTAGACCCATTTGTCATGGGTCTCGTGATAATGATGTATTTGCCTAACTTAGAAGCTAAACAAGTCCTCTGCAGAGAAAGACACGAGACTGACCTAGTATTTCTGCTTTGAAAGGATTTTGTTTGTTGGGGTTTTGTTTTTTTTAAGCTGAAAGCCTGAAAACACCTCCACCCCTCAATGTAATAAACTATTGATAAAATCTCTAAATGTAGTCCAAACAACACGGTTTGTCAAAAAACTAATTATTACCACCATAAGACTTCGAGAAATCTTGCAGACTGCTGATCAGTACATTTCTGAGTATTACTTGGATGTGCCCTGACTGGTGATATTTTAAGAAGTTAATTAAGGTATTAGCAGCATAAGCATTTACACCAGAATAGAGAGAGCACCTCTGGGCAATACCACATAGGCAAAGACAGAACAATGATTTCTCAAATACATTTAATAGGAACTAAAGCAGCACATAGCAGCTTAACTGTCATGCATTGTATTTCATTATGTGAACACTACTTGCTATTACAGCTGTACATTTACTACTAATTATCTATTGTGTGTGCACCCAAAAGCTCCAATTAGTAACCAGGCCCTATTGTATTACATTCTGCATAAATACACAAGATGACATGGCCCTGTATCAGACGGCTCAATCCGAGTTTAAAACAAGACAAATAAAAGAGCAAGAGTAGAGCACAAATAAGAGCAATAACAGAACTGCTCAATCACCTTTGATAGCTATACATGAAAATGGAGAACTGTGTTTGAATGGCAAACATCATCTCTCCAAACTGCCAATCCAAGTACTACAAACCAGCCAGTTTCCATTGCAACAGAAGTTCTGACAAGCAAGTTAAAAAAAAAAAAGCATCATGGTGTCCATACAGATAAATCTCAAAAGCAGATAAATATCCAGTCAGAAATGTTAAAGTCTAAAGTTTCATTAGAAGCTACTTTTCATTCACTTCTGGTCCTGAGGCAAGGTCTGTTATCAATTCTAATTGGACATTAGTATTAATGTGATAATTCAGGAAACAGGATGAAAACTGCATTAGCAAAGAGTTACAGCTCTTGGCATTAGACAAGCAGATCTCTGAATCACCTACCAGAGCATTAACTTTAAAAAATGTCAACCACTAAATATCATCTTGGAAAGTTTTCTCTTCAGAAAACAATTATTTTTAGCATACTCGAATAAAGGCTCATTTGCCTCCACATATACCCTGTTCATGCAGTCCACATCAGTTGGTCCCAAAACACATGCTAGAAGAATGATTTTATTCAACTTCCATTTTCAGTTTAGATTGGTTTAGTGGTGGTAGTGGAGTTTTGGGTTGGGTTTTTTTGGGTTGTTTTTTTTTGTTTTTTTTTTGTTTTGGTTTTGGATTTTTTTTTTTTTTTTTTTTTTTACACAATTCTGAAGCTGACTCAAGCTCCATTGAAAATTATAAGTCAAAAACTTCAGATTTTCCTTTATGCAGACGTTTGGTATTTTTCACCATTAAATCTGAAAGTACATTTCAGGAAAATATTAAAGCAATATATGGCAAGTTACTTGGTCTTCCATTCAGAGACAGGAACAAGAACAGAACTGTCTGCCAAGCTGCAAATCCGTTACTGTACCTACCAGAGTATGCGGCCCCCATCCCCCTTCCCAGCTTATTAGGAGTCACAAAACCAGCTCTAACACCAACAGAGTATCTCATATTTAGCACAGTGCTTGTCAAAACACATTTACTGTGAAACTGATCTCCTAAAAGCTCACAGAACTTTTACCATTAAATTCAATGTTATGATGTGCCTTACCTATGTCCAACTTCTTTCCCTCAGCCAAAGCCCCAGCAACTATCCTAGTAGTAAGGTTGTATGTTAATTTTGTATATTATAGCAGTTTCAAAACCTGAAGTGTAATTACAAAAATACAGCACAGCTTCCTCAAACTTTGAGACCTTGTTCCCTGAGTTTGAGTTCAACACAAAGTTAGTTTTTTTACAAAAACCTACAAGCAGCAAATGGATTATAAATATTTTTTAAAGCAAGCATAAAAATTCAGCTTCTAGTAGGAGCTTTCTTTGCCCCACAGCATTGCTTTAGATGGGCTACATCAATGAAGATAATTTATTTCAACAACTGTCATTGTTGCTTTCTTCTTTTTTTCCCATTTTTATGCTTGTAGTCTGTGTTATCACATTAAGGAATGCAAAATATAAGAAATTCCATCATCAATTCTCTGCACAAAATACACGGCAGCTCTCCATTCCCAGGGGAGTTCATCACACAGCCCAGAATTCAGTCTTGTGAAAGCACTGCCCTCCCACACAAATAAGCATTACCCAACTCAGAATAGCAATTAGCACTACTAATATGTTCACTGACGCATAGGCAACAACAAAATCTTGTTGCAGATAGCTTTTTCAACTTCCTAATTTCCTATTATGATTGGCAACACTTCAAAATCATTAGCGTGTCATCACTCCATAGATACATCACCTAGGACAAGACAAGCAACTTGAGCACTTTACTTTGGGCCTTACCACTCCCTTCTGGCAAGACAGCATCAACTTCTGGGCAGATGCATCAAACATTGTAGAAAGGGCCAGGAGACTGAAAATTAATGACTGCCCTCTATCCACTAACAGTAAGAGATCATCTATCTGTGTCACTAAGCCACTGCAGTTCTAGGTCCTGGCCTGAATCCACACTGTGCTGGATCTAGAGTAAGTTTAAATTAGATGAGTTTGAAGTTGGCCTCTGGCAGATGGAGCAATATACCCTGAAGTCCCGATACAGGAGAAGGCTCAGCTTGCTTTCTTCTCTTATATTAATTGCTGCTGGCAATGATTGCTGCTTCAGACTATGTGTCCTGAAGGATGATAAAGCCTGGATACAGGAACACAGGAAGTTATGTGAAGACTCATAATATTATTTTCAGTGTGTAAATGAAAGGAAAACAGTATCTTTTTAATAAGCACACTGACAGCTCCATCACAAATACCATTTTTAACTTGCACACGTGTTTTCATTTGCATAAGTACATAGCATATCAGCCAGCAAGAAAAAAAACACTGCTACACATAAACAGCTGTAGAATTATGTATTTGACTTGATCCAAATTCTGAATAATTTTTTAAAAACCATACACAGAGGCCCTTGGAAGTTAGTCTTTTCTGAATATACCAACACTTACCAACACATATTTCTCTCACGTATTAATACATACTAACTTTCAGGTTAAATTCTCATCAACAGTCTCCCCAGTTTTTTAAAACAAAAAAAACCCAAAAACCTTAGATTCTGACTGACAGTCATTCCCAATTAACAGCCTCCAGCTCCAATATTTCTAATTCATGACCTTGCATTTTCTGCAACTAAGTATCTTTCCAGGTTTATTATTCTGCTCCTCAGTGAATTCAGTGAAGACTTGTCTCCCTCATTTGTCAGAACATACTTCGTTTCTATTTTAAAGTTCTTAATGACAATATAAAATTAATATTCAGGATCTTCACCTGTGGCTTTCTATGTGTTTTCTTTCAAAAACGTGCACCGACATTTTCTTTCAGTCCATTCTTTACCTATCTTACAATTCTGGCAATCTTTATTAGCATCGGTTTCTATAATAAATCAAAATTCTGTCAAAGTCCAGAGGCATGAGATCTAACACTATTCCTGTGTCAAAAAAAAATTATTTCCCCATTACATGGTATATGAACTCCTACCAAATGGTTGAACTCGGAGGAAATGCCATTCCTCGTCCATACTGAAGACTCTGTTCCTCGGTCCTTCTAATTCCGTTAACTACTTCCCTTAATTTATCCAAATCTGTCATTTTAGAAAGCAAGAACCTACGTTACTGATCTATTTTTACCCTCATTACAATCACAATGTTACAAGTTTAAAGCAAAGCCTCTTCATCAATGATCCAATCTTATCTTCTACAACCAAGGGGTTTTTTTTCCTCAGTATTAAAATACTGTGTTACTAGGCTGCTGTTAAGTAAATAAATGTATCTCATGTATCTCTTACTACATTTGGAAGCACCTGGATTTGTCGCTGGTCAAAATTCTCCATGAATTCTTCACCCTCACAAGGGGGTAAAAAAGTTTCATAATTATAAGTTGTCTACTTTAAGGTAAAATGAATAGTCCCCTGGGCTTCAAGAACTGTGTCAGCTAAATTCTCATTACATCAATGGAGATCTAGACAATCAACATGCATTAAAGTGTGCTCACAGTGATAAATCTGGTCAGGCTGGGTATCTGTCTGCAGCAGATAAAGCAATAACCCAGAAGTTTACCTGAAGATTCCTGTAGTGATATTTAAAAACCTAAAATCCGTAACACTTTTTTATCCTTCAGCTATTATAAAAATGAAATGTTACCCCTCAAACTTTATTTTGCTTCTTTCCTAAACAATGAATGCTTTCCAATATCCATGCTACAGTAAGGAAAGTTGTGCTAGCATATCTGCTACACCAATGTCTAACTTCATGAGAAGCTATAAGGTTCCCAATATCCAGCTTGATGTTCTGAATCATTTCAAGTGACTGCTGCCCTGATTAGATGCTAGTATGGGAAAAAAAAAATCATTTTCTTGCTTATCACCTCATATATCACAATGAAAGGGCTATGCGTGATTTCAATATTCACAAAATCATTTAGATTGGAAAGGACCTTTTAAGATCATTGAGTCCAACCATACACCTAACACTGTCAAGTTCACCACTAAACCATGTCCCTCAGTGCCACCTCCACACGTATTTTAAATACCTACAGGTACCAATGAATTTACATTCATCAATTCATTCTTCTTATTTGAAACCACAGAACTTTCTTTGCACAAAATCCATTAAGGTGGTATTCCCCACAATATATACACTTTATGCAAGTTACCACTGTAAGATAACAAGCAGCCCACAGCTTATACAGTCATTTATCTCCATAACCTTTACTACCTTTCAGTCTCCTCCACTGTTATCTCACTCAGCATCAAATTACTTTTCTTATTCTTGCCTGCCACCACTCTCCTTTAAGCTCTGAACACAAGTTTCCCTTTTTTTCTGCTCTCCTTGACAACCCAAGTTCCAGAAAAAAGTTTTGCCACTATTATGACCCTGAGAATCAACAGAAGTGATGCAGTGAATCTGTAGATGACAACACTTACTACAGAAATCTTCAGAATGCCTCAAACTACAATAACGAACAATACAAGTTTCAATACCCAAAAGGTACCAAGGCAGGCTATCTAAAGACACAGGCAGGAAGAGAGAGATAGGACCATACTTCCCCACCTTACAAGATTCTAAATTGACTCTGTCAGCTGAGAAAGCTGATATAACAGCATGCAGCAGCTACTTTTCAGAGGTCAGAAATGCATCTGCAATTCAAAAAAATAAAGAAACAAATAAAACAAACAAACAAAACCAGCAAACAAATCATTAGGTCAAATAACTAACAGGATGGTGCATAATAAAGAAATAATTTTGCATCATTGTACAACATACCAATATCCCCTCACCTGGGATACAGTGTGCATCAGCAGATTTTCAATAAAGAATATAAATAATAGGATGGAGCACAGGTAAATGCACAAGAAGTGTGGAAACTGGTATCCAGGTATCATTTCTCCTAATAAAGTATCATAGTTTAGACTGACTCCAAACTTTAGTTTTTCCTGTTTTATAAATCAAGGATAAATACGCCTTTAATTAATTTAACAGATGGCAAATTTAAAACCAATGTAAAACTACACTTTCTATCAAAAGTATTATTAGACTGTGAAATTCTGCAACAGAGCTGGTAAACCCAAGAATTTAGCAAGGTTAAAGACTACCCAGATACAGTGTTTCTCTTAACTGCCTTCCAGGGTTTTAATTAAGTTAGAATGCTTGAGGGGTTTTGTTTCTAAAAGGATACTAAACCTTATGGGTTAAATTTGAAGTTGTCTTATTGTCATTACTTGACCTACAACGAAGAGTAAATTACAACTACTATATACCACAGAATTCCTACAGCGCACTATGATATGCCTGTTGTAAAGCAAAAGAAAAACTTCACTAGCTGTAAAAGATGTGACCCAGTAACAGAATCTCTATACTAATAGATATATTTTAAATACTAGATTCTCTTTGTTTCACAAAAATTTTAATTATGCTAAGTTGTCAAGCACATTTCTACATCACTGTGAGGAACACTACTGGAAAACAAACTGTATAGTAAAATGCTCTGATTACTTTTTCTAAAAGTTAAAACATTAACAGAACAAATTATATCTAAAGCTTGAATGAACTACAGAATTCTCTTATAATTTATTATTATCTATTGAACTTCAAGATTGCTTGAACTTGTATCCCAAGCTTTGAAAAAAGGAGGTTCCCCCAACTTGGAACTCATTTATGCCAGAACACATGCTGGGTCAATTCTGTCAACATCAGAGGCACAAGCCACAGAAGAGCACAACTGCCATTTGTGCTCACAGATTAGAAGACCAGTGCCAAGGGAAATGGCTGCCCTAGATACTTGTATAGTTAAACTTTACAAACCGAAAGTCATTCTTCCCTGAATAAGCTTAAAACACTACACTTAACGGATGTGCCTGTAATACCCCTAAGAAAACCAGCAGCACAGGACGCGCTGTTCCACTATTGAAAGCAGCCTGGGAGAAAGGAAAATAAATAAATAAGCCAGTAATCACTGATACTTATCATTCGAACATCAGGTACACACATAGGCACAGCATTTATCCCGACCTAATTAGTACGTTTTAGGACTACGGTTCAATACTCTAGGATTAGCATTCATAGCACAAGTTACATAATAAGCATTTTAATGCATTAACTATTTATAAATAAACAAAAGAGCTTGCTTAGGAGACAATCTGTCCAAATATTCAAATAGTTATATATGAATAATCAGCTAAGCAGTCCTTTTCAAAGAGCTCAGAATTGTGACCATAAAACTTTGTGAGCTGTCAAACGGCTTCAGAACTCTGAAGCATCAAGCCTGCTCCTTCACAAAATATACCTTGGTATGGTATCACATCAGCAGTGGTCCTTAGCCGCTTAAGAAAGGGACAAAACCCCAAAAGTTTCCTTCTACAGCTTCTTTTCTGAGTCTTGACACTGTTGCAGGCACACATAAATGGGAAAGAACAACCCAGAGTAAGAATGCCTTCTTTGGCCATTCGGATCAATTTGGATTCAGACCAGGTATGACATGTTCTGTCACATCTATTTATTCATTCCTCTATATTTATCTAATGATTTAAAAAACAGACTTCAGGAGATGGAGAAGCAGCAAAGTGATATGGATGTGTCTTAGTAATAAAGAAGTAAATACACCATTACCACCACTCCCCTCATCCCAAAAAAATCCCATGCCAAACCACCCACCCCAAAGGCAGCATTAAGGTAGAAACCAATTTCTGCCTAGCCCAAAAGCAGTGAAATGAACATACCTGGTCTATAATATACATCTCTACTTCACATAATACAGCCTTGTGGAAACTTCTTAGGAGTAATAATATTTATACCAAACACTTCCAGATATTCATCTAACACCTTATGATACTCTGTGCTGCCTTGTTTGACATACAGTCAAAAGAGACCACTCCTGGCTCATAATCAATGTAGTTAAAATAGGACCAACAAGTTATCTGGTAACACCCATGACCCCAGCTACCAAAACCTGCCAACTCATTTTCTGCTGTCAAAGCCAGTTTTCTAGTCAAGGCCTAGGCATGCTCTCGTTCCCTGTGCAGTATCTGGAAAAGGAGGAAACCACAACATGCCCTTAGAGAACTTGTCAACAGGTGGAGATGAGGACACCTTATGCTAGAGCTTCTTCACCCTGAGCTATAGAATGTCTTTACTTTGTGATACGGGACATGCCGAATATGCTTAAAGTGCCTATAATCTCACCTGAACTTATCAAAGTTTTATTTTTGCACCCCCAAATAAAAACTCAAGTAAGATTACAATATTCATGGGTTCTAGTGCTGTGGGGAACAGGCTGATATCAGTCTTGTAATCCTAAAGTTATTGCCAAACACAACTATAAAGGGTAATTATTATGATAGAATGAGCAGACTCGCATCTCAACTACCAAAATCCCAACTTTCTAGACTCAAAACACATCATTCCTGCTTCCCCATCCCATCTTCTCTTCCCCTCCTACCTAAACACACGAAATAATGAGTTAGACATCTGCTTTTTCAGAAAATTAAGAGGAATGTTTAGAATGCTTAACACCTATGAATTGTTCTTTTCAGCAACCATTAAGAAAGGCAACTTATACATTATAATCCAGAATCATATATGTGACCTCTTTATACTTCTGCAGAAGCTTGACATTATGTTGCTGTTACACACTTGAAAGCTAAACTGGAGGCTCCTAGTAACTGCTTAGTACTGTAGTCTAGAAAAGCTACTTGCAGCTTTTAATCTTGACTGGAGGAGGAGGAAGGAAGGAAGCTTTATTAGAATTGTTTCAATAACTTTCACAACTTCAATTTCCAGCCAAAATATATGCTATCTCCAGTTAAGTATATTATTCAAAATAAAGTCAGTGAAATGAATCCCACATGGATCTCTGATCCATCCAGAACCAAGGTTCTTTCAGCTGCAGAACTACAGAACTAGTTTAAAAATGGCTGAGCTTGTTTTGTCTTAAAAAGCTACTTAATTATTTAGAAGGACCATGAGAGACTATGCCATGTAATCAAAAACTGCACTTCCCTTACAAAAACCTTAAAAACATAACATAAAAGAAAACAGTGCAGTTAGAAATAAGAGTACTTGCAGCAGTCACTTTACCCTTTTAACCAAGGGTTTTGTTCCACACCTTCTCTTCAATTACCATACTATTTTGACAGCTTCATCAGAATAATAGAAAACCCCTTACAACTACTTTTCAATGAAAATGGTAACAAATGCCTGAAGAATAGCTGTCCTACACACACAAATGATGTGTAATTAACACCCAGCTTTGCCCATTGCTGCTAGTTACATAAGCACATGATTTGAATAAAGCTCATTTAACTTGGCATCAAACCACTTGAGTTAAGCCCAGTCGTTCACAAAACCTGTCACTCCTATTAAATAATCCATTTGGTCCCAAAAAGTCTGTTCAGTACATGTCCTGCATACTTCTGAGTATTTCTGTCCTTTAAAATTTTAAACCACAGAAACATGTCCCAGCCACAGAGAAAGGGATACAAAGCATTATGAACCAATGGTGCAAAACTGATAAACATTAAGTCTATTCCTTAAGATGAGTGGGGAGATGAGGAAGAGAAAGGAAAGGAAGGTGCAGTTTCAAAGCACCCAGGTGATTCTTGTATGGGTTCTTCACCCCATCCTATCATTAGCAGGGAAAAGGTCCTTGCTGACCCCAAGACCATGAACATGTATAACCCTAAACAAAACTAAATGACAAGACACTCAAACACAGTATATTCACTTATTCACTAGCCATCTAGGTGTCCAGAAAGGGGGTATCCATACCTTGAGAAAAGCTCTTTATTCATAGATGCTTTCCACTGATTAACAGCTCTAAACTTTTCTGTTGGTACCATTTCTGAAGGCATCTGCCAAATCTCAACATTCTGCATTTTTGACCCCCTCCTCTTAATTAGGAAAGAATCCACTAAAAATTGTGTAAACCTCTATTTCAGGCATTTCCACTACAGGGCATAAAATTCCACATCCGTGAGAATCTGGTCACATCATTTGTAGCAATCTGAAAATTAATCTACAGCTTCTTTCTCATTCCCAACAGTTCAACTCCACATGAATATCTTTGCTCCCAGGAGACAATTTTTCTGTTCCCTAGATCTGCTTTTGTGACAAGCCCATCTCTTGTTCTTAACAATGAATTTTCAAGTGTACAGATTTTTTTAACTGGATGAGTACTACCTCCAGTCTTCTCTGTCTTCATTCATACTCATTATCCCAACTTTTTCTCTAATCTTCTGTCTCTCAGGGATAATAGTTTTTCCACGAACACATTTTAACCACATCTTCTTTAATCCTCTGCAGACCGGCTACCATTTTTCTTTCTTGCCATCTAATTTTGAGCTAGTTTCTTTTACCTCTTAATTTCTAAACCAAAAAAGCTGTTTCTGTTTACTCTTTTTTTAGAGATGTTCTTCAGCAATGATCATCTTTTCACAAGTTACTCTTGTCACAAATTACTTTTGGATAACTTTTCATATTAGGAATCTGCAATTTCTCAGTTATATCTTCATCTCATCATGTAAATTATCAAAGAATAGGGAAAGAAAGAAGTATTTAGCTATGCAAATTCAGGAAGAAGCTTTTACCTTGTCTGAATTACATTGTAACAATATTCATGAAATTTTATCTTAAAACACACCCAGTAGACTTTCTTTAAGTTATGGTCACAAATGTGTTTCTGAAAAGGCTGCAACTGCCAATAATTTTAATGTTCTTAGCAAAAATGGAAATTTTCTTCCATTTCTATAAAAACCTAAATTTAAGAAAAGTGGGAAGCTATCATAAGTTTGATAATATACTAACTTACATGCTTTGGATAAATCAAAATTATTAATAACACAGTCCAAAAATTTGGCCATCCCCTTTATCATACAGTTTAGTGTACCTTTACTATTTTTATTTATTATTATGATGCCGACAAAATGAGAATTATTTAGGCAGCAGGCTTTTTTTCTAAAATGTAATTTGGTAATCATGGAAAAAAAATAACTAACTTCAGAGATTTTCCTATGTTGTTACAAACACCATTTAGACAACTAGCAGCAATTGGCAAAGAGCTGTTTTACATTCGGTATCTAGTTTGCATGTAGGTATCTGCAAGCCATCAAATCTGCATGAATATTCTCAAATATAATGGCCTTTGGCGAGAACTACCTGTTCTGCATTTTCTTAAATAGCTGCCTTACCATAATTGAACAGCCATAGGATTATGATCATATTTATTATTTTTTACTAGAACTGCGTGTGTCAGATGTGAAAATAAAAAGGTACTCACGCAAATGAAAAAATATTAACTTGCACCCCTTAATATCTTGTATCTAGTTCAGGTCACATTTTACCATTATAAAACCTACTCCTGTTTGATTGCATTAATCTGAATTATTCCACAGACATTTTAAAGCTTTTTATTTTTCATCATGGTAACAATCTTTTTTATTTTTTTCCCTTTCAAAATTGGCATCTTATTACTTTACCAACCCTACTCCTGTCTGAACATTCATCTCCACTCATTAGAACAAGCATCTGCTACAAACAGTATTAATGAAATACGTACCAAGGGATACAGCAAGCCACTAACCACCTGGGTTAATCATTTTACAGTACAAAGTTTACAATGCAGAGTCATACAGTATGCCTTAAACATACTGTTACAATTATCTTCTTCAGAGAGCAACTACTATTTCAGAAGCACAGTACTACAAAACTGGATAAATTCGTAAAGCCATACACACCTTGTAGCTACTGTCAACATACAACATATAGCTCATCTCATTAAAGCCAAGAGGAATGATTTTTGTAGTGGGAAATTTGCCCTTTGGATTTCTGTGCCTTATGAATAGCATTAAAATTATTTTTATAACACCAGAGGTTTGACAACTGTTCCAATAAATATAGAGAATTCATACCAAAAGAGCCAGAATAGCTGCAGACTTAAGTGATTTATATTTTCATACTAATAATCTAAAGCAATATGATTTTAGAGGTGTTTTTCGTCAAAAGTAAGAGTTGCATATAACATTTACATACATGCAAATATCTGGCACAGAGGAAATATTTTTCCAAAGACCTACAAAACTAAGTGAGTTTCACAGCTCTTTAAAGTTCATGTGTCTAAACCAGAGATGCAAATCTTTACACACAGGCATTTATAAACAGGAAGGGATAAGTATTTGTTCACACGCATCCCTCTTTGGAGTGAGCATGCCCCAGAAGGAAAGCAGGAGTGAGAAAAAGCTGGTGTGCCTAGCTGATGCTTATGAGGGCTCTGGAAACCAGGCACTGAACAAGCAAGACCACAGTGTAGGCACTAACTCTGCCAATCAGGACAGACAAAGCAAAGGTAAGTCAAAAGATTCTGGACTCAAGGCTCGAAGAGAATTGAATTGAGGAGGATGAGTTTTGATCCAAACCAGACTCAGACCCGCACAGTTACAAAAGTGTGTAAGATACTACCCCAGTAAATTTCTCCAAAATATTTTATAGGGTCACTGTCAAATAATTTAAGTAATCAATTTCACATTTAGTCAATGGAAGATGCTAAATAATGCTCTTTCATTTAGGGATTTTTTTTTCCCCAAAATTATGGGTAGAAAAATGTAATTATGCTAAGAAAGCAAGAAAACATGAACAGTTCAACCACTGAAAAACAGTAAAAAAAAAAAAACAAACCACCACCACCACAGCTCTTGAACCAGAAGCATGAAAGCTCAGCTTCAGCTGAAATCTACAAATAGCAAATGCCTTTGGAGAAAAACAAAAGTCCTCACTGAAATTACCAACACTACATGTCAATTAAAACAGCCTACAAATAGATGTTTCAGCCATGAAACCTCTAGAAAAAGACTGCTGCAGGAGATATTCAACAATGGTGAAATTTAAGAAGTTTGGCTAAGTTGAGCAGATACTGCTATTAACTGAAATGAGAACATTTTGTTTAAGTGAGAAAGTACAGTATAGAGCTATTAATTAAGCATCTGCTTTTCTGTAAGACCAATCAGGTCAATAAAACAGCAGTACTTTTTTTAAGCAAAGAACAAAACAAAACAAAGTATGTAAGTCAAATAATATTGTAATAGGCAAACCCTAGACTGCTGCACCTAAACCACCCTTAACAGAATAGCTTCAGAGACATTTGATGACAGGAGTTTCATCTCCAGATAAAGAAAGCCGGGATCCATAAATGGATCTCCACTAACTGATGTCTTAATATTAAATTCAGGAAGGTCACGCCTGTCAACTCAAGTATTCAGAATAATTAATGAAAATCTGTTTAATTGCATATGGAGTCCAGATCATTGGAGAAAAACAAAATAATAAATAGAACATCCAATGCAAAAACTGTGACAGTCATTTTTCATTGTTGATTAGGGTAGCTATCATGCACAGTGTCAAAATGTCCAAATAATAGCTCAGGTTTTCATCTTTAATCTCTCTTTCACAACATTCCTTCAGCTGAATTTCATAAATACTGGATCTTAGACTGTAGCACCATTTTCTTCCCTGAATATACTTATCAGCCTATCTCCATAATTAACTACAAGTTATTATCTTTGGAGAAAATTTAAAAGAACTGTTTAGTTCCCTCAGTTTCATTCTTTATCCATTCTGGTTTGTCACCATTCTAGAACTCCAAAAACATGGATAGAATGTCCAAAATACTGTAAATTCCTACAAGAAATTACATATGCACTCTTAATCTCTTTCACAAAAGATAGTCTTCCAGGTGCACTACAATTTTCTATACAATTATTCTAGCATTCAGAATGTATATATCCTGTACATTTGAGTAAAAAAAATAATATTTCATAAGACTTTAGTTTTCCAAATTAAAAATTTAAGTGACAAAGAAAGACTCTTCAGGTCAGTTTAGGTTGGCTGAGTTTACTTGTTTAGGCTCAGCTGCGTTTGAATGCACTGTACTGCTCTTCGAATAAGACTGTTTCTCCCAACACCATCCTTCTGCAATCTCTCATCCTGAGAATGCCTGCATCACATCACCCAAGTGCTCATGCATACAATCAGTCAGTGTTCCCACCCATTTCTTAATGCTTGCATGCCATACTGAGTGCAAGCTTGCTTTGTATTTTCACACCATGCACTGCCCAAGCTAACAAACCCTTGAAGAACAAACTCCACAGATGAGAGACACCTGAAGGGGTTTGGGTTTTTTTTATAGGACACAGCTTGTCCTATATTCTGAATTGTACTGACTCCTGACTGACTCCATGTGGAATCACCTGGTAATTCTTGTAGGACCCCAATTCCCCACATTTTCCAAGATTTTCAGTATCTGGGATACTCCACTCTATTTACTAAAGATAACAAACTTAACAGAATAAAGAATGTAGAATGAACTTTAGAAAACAGCCACAGCCCACACTGCTTATTTATTTAGTATCAAAACTTTACTTTGTTGTCTCAGCACATGGGAGAATGATATCCCAGTGCACTGCAAAACAAACAAAACACAATCAAAAAAACCACCAAAACCAAAAAACCCCTCCTTTTCCCCGTATCTATACACAAAACCAGCATTTTAACTTCACCAGCCTGAAAACAAAAGTTCTTGCCTCCTGTTTTTGAAAGCATATATTTCATCCGCATATCCGATGCCTTCTAACTTGTACACATGTCAACATTTAACTCTTTTGCTAGTCTAAGCCACTACGCACAAGTGAGCACAAGAGTCCTTCTCTTACTGTGCATAAATTCATTGTAATTGCACTTTTTCTGATCAAGTCAAAGCAGGTTAAAACCCTGTTTATCTGCTCTAAGTGAATAAAAACTAAAGTCATGCTGCTTAGCTCAGATTATAAATGTTTAAATACCACTGTATGAAAAGAACATCTTTTAGAAATAAAAATCAAGCTATTGAAATGAATTTGTCACACAATTTACATTCTTCCTGTTACTGAAACACTACTGACAATAATGTAAGAAATTACATTATTAATTACCTGAAGGTAGCACCCACAACAAAAAGAAAGGTTGTGATCTGTATGGTATGACTAGTATAGGTTAAAAACATTTGTATTAATATCAGGGATTCTTGATTTTAGCTTTGAAACCAGAAATACTGAAGAAAAGCAGAAGCTTGGAGTATCAATCTCCATTGACGATGATCAAGAAAGATTCGTATGAAGAGTAACCGCATCTCTTTGCAACAGTACAAGGAAACAGGGAACCTAACATTTGGTGTTTTATTTGAATGTGAATAGCAAATACTTTCTATACCTCATGCAAGCCGCTGAGGGTAAAGGCAAGAGACCCTATATGACATGCCTTTTTCATATGAGACAAAGCAATGAAAGTACGCCCGATGAGATCCATGTTTAGACAACCGAGTTTCATGCAGTTGAGACCAATCTATAACCAGTTACAAGCAGAGAAAAGTGTTTTGCCATTCTATGTTTGATGTGTGGAGTCTCTCCTACTTTGAAATGCTAACACAAGAATATTGGAGAAATCAAATACAAGCATGCATTTCAAATCAGTAATACCACCACTCAAGAGCAACCTGGTGTAGTAGAAGGTGACTCTGGCCATGGCAGAGGGGTTGGAACTAGATGACCTTTAAGGTCCCTTCCAACCCAAACCATCCCATGATTCTACACACTGATTCAATCAGATTGTAGTCTGTTATAAAAAAATGTCATGCCTACAATCAATATACGAGAACCGGTGAGGGAACATGAAACTACTGACTCTTTGGCTAACCAGAACTATAAATTCGAACAAAGGATCACAGTATGAATGCATTTCTAATACTAGCCAGCTTCTGAAGAATCAACTAGAAATTTTAATTTAGCTTTTATAAACAAATTATTTAGCTAACAAACTTTTACTCTTGTCTAATATTGTTCTAAGGCCTTGGTGGCAAGTCTTGGCTGACAGACAGGCAACGTAGAAGAATAAAAGTACATACATTTAGGTCAGTCTGCAGAACAGCTGCTAAAAAGAAACTTGGCCACAAACTTCAGCAAATGTTGGGTACCAAGAGAGCAAAAAATAATAATCTCTGGAGTCAGTTTTGCTGTTAGAATATGCTTTGTCCTTTGTACAAGCAAATTCACTTTCCTGAGAAAATACAAACCTTCTACCCAATTTACTGGAAGTTTCTTCTTCATTTAAAACGAACTCACCGAGTGCCATCTGCTTTCCAGCTAACTTTGTACGGCTTCTGCTCCAAAAATTTAATATTTTGTTTGTCCATGGAAACAGGCTGTGCTCCAGGGAATCCTGACCTAAAGAAAAAAGAACCATGTTTATCAGTGTTCTGCAACAGGAAAAAATGCATTGCCTTGCGTGACATTAGACTGAAGTCACACCTTGTACTAGACTTGCTGCAAGGTTAACTTTGAGTTAGAACATCTTAGCCAATAAGGTATTTTGCAAGAAGAATCAAATGTCTGTCTGATATGAACAAGTGTATTTGTTTATGACAGTACACTAAATTACGTGGAACTTCAAAGTTTTAACTCTGGAGGAAAAGACACCTGAATTCAAAATCACATGCACTAGAACAACTATAAACAGCAGCAAGTCAGGAAGCATTGTGAGCATCAACCTGGATCATCAGCTTTGGAAAGGGAGAGTTCAGAATCCGAGACATTAAAACCAGCATTCTCATTAACACTGGACACAAATGCAAGTTGGCTATAAAAACGAGTTGTCTATAAATAACTTAATATTGAAGTGTAATAGTAGTTGTGTAAATGAGTCTACTGCTTGAGCAGGCACTAAATTTTACACAAATACCTGGAATTTGCACAGCAAGAATGCATCTGAAAAAGTTTTGTCATTTCAATAGAAAATCAGTTCTAGAATCTCATTTCTTAATATCAACAGCTGATAATTCCATTTCATAGTACAATGAAAGATCCTCATCTGTTTCACTGTTGAGTGTTCTTGAGTTTTGCTTTTTTTTTTTTAAACAATCCATCGAAAAATAGCCACCCGTTCTTATTTTTACAGTGGGCCATTTTCTTCTGAGAAACTAGAAATTACTGGAAAAAACAGAAACACTTATTTCTAGACAGCATAAATAAACAAGTTCTAAATGTTCTCATACCCTTCCCATCCACAGAACTGCTGACATTTTTGCTGTATTCCTCCTAACTTTGGTTGTGTTGTCACCTGGGTCACGCATTTAACTGTTACTCCTTCCAAGAAAATTGCACCCTAAATAGGAAAAAAAATAAAAATTAAGAAATAGTATGTAAGCTTTCACAAAAGCAGATCAGAACATGTCAATACAAGATTAAGTTTCTTTTTACAACTTGACCCTCATGAGCAATAACAGCTTGAATATTCCTTAAACATTTACTCCCAAATACCAGGACACATCAGCTGAGCTTTGCCGGTAAACTCACTGGTGAGCTATACTATGAACCCAGGAACTGAAATGAGTTATTTAGTGCGGAAAAAAATAAAACAACAATTAAAACAAAAAAAAAGGGAGGAAAATGGTATGGGATAGGCACTGTTTAGCAAGTGCTCTGCAGAAAGTTCCCACATCAAGCTACAACATCAGTCTGACTCATTTTTTTCATTTGTAACTAAAGTGGGTTTATTTGTAAAGCAGGCACAGTATTATGAAGTATTTAATAGTAAATTGATCATGTATGGAATTTGCAGGAATCAAATTAATCATCCTTAGTACACAAAATATTATACAATAAGGTAGTGCCAGACATTGATTTTTGGATGAGAATTTGAACCTAACAATATTCTAAGCCTAGAACAAAATACCGTACATTAAAGGTGACAAAACTCTTTCTGGCAGTGACACCAACTTTTCAAGTGTCAAAAGGTATGGCCTCAAAATAAGTAAATTGGAAACTAAGGGCAAAATTGACCTATGAACTGTTAAATAAATTTTTTTCATACATACATAGTATTCTAGACCAACAATTCCATACTTTCCTTGATTCATGGAAAGTAAGAGCTGCTCACTAACAGTAGAGATCTAACATGCAAGATATACCTAAGCAGTCTGGTAATTAGTGAACTAAAGTCACTGGGAAACATCTTTAGGCATGAGGAGCTTGGTGTTTTTTTCCCACAAAAATATCAGCACTTTTCTCCCTTCAAATCCTGGAGATGCAAGCTTTCAATTAAATATAGTCTTTTTTTCAGACCTAGACGGTAATTCCAATACAAGAAGTGCAATTACATGGATTTCACCTCTATCTGGGTGAACTACCATGTTACATGACTCAAAACTTAAACTTACACTGTAGGGAAAACAATGGAGAGAATGAGGGTACATGCAGCAGCAAACTTAAAGGATTCTCAGTTGATCTGAGACAAACTTCTTAACAAACGAGAAAACAAACAGCTGGTTTGTGACAAAATATTTGTGTAAAAATATACTTGCATAATTTTATTCTTAATATAAACCAGATTACTAAAGTGGAGGTGGTCTCCCGAATGCCACAGGAAAAGCATATGCACAGATCAACAATACTGAAAATAAGGCTCTAAATGACTTGTATATTCCAGAAAAAAAATGATGCTGAGTGGAATAAAACAAATTCTGCACAACAGAACACATTAAAGCCATCAGATTTACAAAGCTACAGAATTAAAGACTTCTATACAGATCTCAAATCAACCATATTTCAAAACTCAAATTCTCAATGCAGACTAAGAAGATCAAAGCATGACGTTTCACCTGTTGAGCTATGAATCCTGCACCTGAAGATATAAATATTTCTCATCTGTTCTCTAAAATGCTTGAAACTTGCATTACCAAATCTAGCTGCCTACTGCTGAAGAAAGGAGCATTTTTGCTCCCTTATCTTTGCACACACCATGGCACTTGTCTGTGCTCTACCCCTGAACAAGTTTAGGAACTAAGCTGGCAAAAATAGCATCATAAATTAGCAATTTTCTGCCAAATTTGTATCCTAAACTAGCTCACCATATGATAAATCAGCACTAGTGCCAGCACAAGGGAAGCAGGAGTATGGAGTAAAGGGAAAGCAGTTTTCAGTACTGCCTGCATTTAGTTAGCTCAGTTGTATCAGTATCACCAAATTGTTTTCTGAGAACAGTATGTCCTAAAGAAACACACTAGTTCATAACCTTAATTACCTTAAGCTCCACAAACTTTCAGCCCATCACTTATCCCATATTACTGTTGTGGGCACCAGCAGGTGCAACAGCACACAGGTGACTGGGCAAGGGAGGCAAACAGCTATAGGGCTGGCCAGCACGTTGCCTGAATTCCAAGTAAGTGGTTAAGAGCACCACATAATAAAGGAAGATAGTCGAGCCTTGCTTCTCAGAATAATGGCAGAGTGTGATGGCAGTACAACTGCTAAGATTAAAGCAAAAGCCAGGCAACAGGAAAGATTTTCCAGAAAAGTCACAAACATGAAATTGCTGCCTGCCATTTCAATGTGTCTCTTGCAGACTATCTGCCTCAAGTATACTCACTTAGCTAAGGCAGAGCACTACGAAAACAAGGTGAGTCACTTGGGTGCTCATGCTCAGCTAACTCAGCACTCTAGGTTTCAGGACATTTCCTTGGATAAGGTGCCAGAACTGAGCCAGATCCATGCACTTTCTACACCACAGTTGAGCTAACAGCCCCGGTGTGGTGGAAACAGGACAGCGGAGAACACAGTGCAAAGATGAAAGAGCACTCAGCTCAGCAGGAGCACCTCAGGTCCTCAGTGCTGCTATTGAGCCGAAAGTGCCAAGCCCTAATGAATCCAAAGTAACCTACATGTACTTAGTATCTACACCCTGCGCAACCTCAACACCATCTGCACTGATCAAGTTCTCCTTGATCTGTACCTCTCCACCCATCACTTCAGCCGAAGATGGGGCAATGTGTTGGGAAGATCATAAACACCATCTGGAAGAGTGGCTGAGTGGGAATAACCCCATACGCACACCTCCCTGACCCTAGTGCCCACCATCAGGCACAGGCAATAGCCACCTTCAGCTACTCAGGCTTGATTGAGTGCCAGTATGCTGAGAGACTCTTTTCCAAAGGACAAGAAACATTCCAAAGCATGTTAGGAAGAGAAAGAGCTCATGTCTTCTAAAAGAGAAGGGAGAGCCAGGGAGCTACAATGATCAGCTTAGATTTAATACCTAGAAACACCAGACCAAATCACAAGAACTGCCTCTAGGCATTTACAAGTAAAAATGATACACAAAATCATACTGACTGTCACTCAATAACAACAGTGTTCAACAAATCATTTGGTTCTGGTGAAGAAAAAGGCTTCACAGAATTGGGAGAAGCAGGAAATATCACATATTTTGATGTCTGCTTGGTTTTGTTTGCTCATCTTGTTCTCAGAAGTCAGAAAACATGAGGTAGATGTAACTTCTATGAAACAGAAGAGCAACATGTCTGAAAACCAGATTCAGAGTTAGTTTCACTAACAAAATGAAAAAATGTATTGAGGAGGATCTGTGAAGTCTGTTTTAGGTATAAAAGAATTAATTTATTTTGCCTGCATTTCCCATTAGCATATTCTTATTTTTGTTAAATCTGTGAGTTTAGTAACAGGCATACAGACTGTTATGGTAACTTAGGAATTCAGTGTTATCCTTAATTTTAAGAACAGGCTGGAATAAACACTGTGCAATTCAGTATAAACAAAGTTCTACACTTAATAAAGAATAAGCAATTATACAAACACACATTGGTAGATAATTAGAGAAAAAGACATGGAGGCAGCAAGAGACCAAAAGCTCAATTAGTATTATTCTACTTTGTAAAAGGCAATTATATTAAGATATATAAACAGAAGTATTAGCCTTAAGACATGTGAAATTAATTCCTCCCTATAAAGCACTAGGATGGCCTCAGCTAGAGGCTTGTGTTCAATTACAGGCACCACTGTCTCAGAAAAATGTGAGTCAACATGACAGAATACAAAAAATAATAAGAATGGTCAGAAGTATAAAAAATATGCACTACAGGAAGAAGTTACATCCTGGTTTCAGCTGGAACAGAGTTAATTTTCTTCCTTTTAGATGGTACACTGCATTGGCATCTAATGTGGGAAAAGAGAAGACTAAAAGGAAATTACACCCATATTTACGTATTCAAGTACATAAAATGCTGCTACAAAACCAGAAAACAATTTTTTCTCATATCTGTCAAGATGCCCATGGGCAGAAGAATATGTACAGGGGTTAACCTCTGACAAAGATTCAGCTCACACATGAAAAGTTTGAAGGTTCTGGCTCAGAATTGTAACTTTCTGTCCTATTTGCAAAATCAAGGGGTTTTTTTCTTCAGATTTTTTTTCCTGAGGTGAGATTCTAAGTGTCAGTTAACAATGATGCTTCAATGCTACAATTATTATGGCATGCACTGACAAAGTCAAAACATGTTTGGATCTCCTGAGTAGAATGTGAGACTACAGCAAACAGATTTGCTGTTACCTGTCAACTACATTTGGGTGATGACAAAGGAAATTGTAATGGCATTATGTTCTAACAGTTCCCACAGTTTCTGTAGCATAGAAAAGAAAGGCTGTCAAGACTTCCTGACATCAAAATATGGCCGTTTTAATGAAACATGCTGAAGTAAACTTCCTCACATTCAAGATGGAATTTCTGAAATGGACAGCATGATAACTTCACTTTGCAGGATAGCTGGGCAGCTGCTTATTGCCTCCTCCTCTAACTCTAAACTTTTCTTCTGTCCCCACAAAGATTTGGGTCAAAATGAAAATATTTAAGAACACCACTATCACCAAAGCCACCTCTAGTTTGACACTGTCTACCCCTAGGTGATTAGAGAAAAAGTCATATTAGAAGGCTGAAATCATTTGCTGCAGGCAATCAATGTAAAGCTGAAAATTTAGCCCTTCAGAAAGCAAAATAAGAAAATCTGAGCAAGAGGTATTTACCTGATAATCATTCCCCCCGTAGATCGCCTATTTACAAGGAACCACAAATAGACTGTATCCATCTCTACTGAGTTAAGAAGCAGTCCAATCTGCCAGCCAAGAATCACAGTAAAGAATTCTCCCCGTTCCTCCTCTTCATGTTCCTCCAGAGCTGCAAAACTGAATTATACGAATATGCATATTAACTAGATGATTCTTTCTTTCATAAATTCTCTCTTAATTAAGCTTTCATTATTAATATGCCTATTCGTATAATTTAGCTTCGAGCTTTCCAAAAACCCTATGGTGGCAGATAAGAAAAAGCCTAGGAAGCCAGTATCACGACTCCTGTTAAACAGACCAGTTTAGTTTTATACTTCCTGAAAAGAGGCTATCATTGGACCTCACCATCACACCTCATTTGCTAATACATTAAAAGACAAGTAAAAAAACAAAGTTTTGAGGTTTCAGCCCAAGAAATTTATTTAAATATAAATGTTTTACTGCAAGGCTAATGGAGGCAGTGGCTATATCCCTGAATATATTTTTACTATGGTTTTTCACAGTGTAGGCAATTTTTTATTCCAGCTGATGGACTACTTGAAAGTTTTCAAAGTTCATTTTGCTTCTGTGGACTACATTTTGTATTCCTTTCAGGCTATTTTCTTCTATCTGTAAACAATGTTGAGCTGCTGCAGTAACAACAAACTGCATTTTTGCAGCATATTTCATATGAGGATTTTTAAGTGTTTGCAAACAAACACGCCTCAGCACTCAGTAAGTCAGTATTATGCAAAAAGAACTGAATTTATTTTTGCACCCAGCAGCATTTCCCCCTATTTTACCTGCAAATGAAAAAAAAATAAAGAGTCAGGAATTTGAAGAGAACTGAGCCATTAGTCTTCAGATGACACAAGTATATTCTTTGTACTTGAGTATTAGTACTGTATTACGGTAACTACAATAACTCACTTCATAATTCACAATTATGCAAATATCAAAATAATCATAATAAGTGATCAGCCATATTTCTTATCATTATACAGTTAAAACAGCTTTGAAAAATATATAATTTCAAAGCTGCCTTGAGGGTTTTAAGCTCATCTTGCTTTTTGCTAATCCTATTCGCCATCCTCCAATATTTCCTGAAGTAAGAGTATTTACCAAAATGAGCACTGAACTTTAAGGATTCTGAATTTCATCCACAAGGCTACAAAAAATAAGTAAAAACTACTTACACACTCCACTCTCCCATAACATTTCACTTCTAAAGACAAAAGTAAATAATTAAAAAGTGCTTCACTATCCCAACTCAAACTTTAAAAGAAATTGTTATATTACAGAAATTTTAAGTCATTTTTACAACTGAAATAGCTGAGGTGTTGCATGTTAAACTCTAAGTTTCATATAGGAAACATAAGCAAGCTTACATTGAATCTAACAGATTTGCCTGGTTAGAGACAATATTACAGGTCCTCATTTGCAAGAGCAATGACACTTGTATAGCATGTATTATGTAGTAAATGATGACTATAAGTTTATGAAATTAAGTTTAGCTTTTGGGATATTAAGTTCTTAATCAAAAATACCAGTTTTAGGCGTTCTTTTCTCCTCTTGCCAAAGGAAGCGCTTGATGATCCAGGTTCTGATTCTTGGCCTCCTGTTTTACCATTATCATCATCCTCCTCTTCATCATCAAAGCACCATTCTGGTAGCTCAGGTGGTGATGGTGCATCATCTTCATCTCCATAACGACGAAATAATTCTTTCAAATAGTCCCCTTTATAAATACCTGGTGGTCTAGCCTGAGCGAAAGTAGCCACAGCAGCCTCAATACTGTCAAATAAAAACTCAAAATTACTCTGGATGCTTAATTTACATGATTTAGTCATGTTATGCCTTACAAAAACATTAAGATTTATTGGACTGAGAATTACAACAAATTCCAAACTAGTAATTGCAAGAACATTCATTACTTTTGAAATATCACGCTTAGATTAGCCTGGCAACAGTTGCACTTGCACAAGATTCTGCATGCACTGCTTATGTTCTCAGAATTGCAGCTTGTGCTGCTCGTCTCCTTATTGTAGCTGATTGTGTTGTGCTGGTCACCTAATTAAAACTTTTATTATTGCTACAGAAAGGAATGGATGACACATAGATAAGTACTTAAGGACTGAATGAAGACAAAAAAGACTAAAGAAAAAAGATGAACAAACTTAATGAAGAAAAAAAAAAATCAAGATTTGAAATTCAATTATGGCTACATTTTTTCTCCTCTAAGAATTATCTTTCCTTTCATTAGAGGTTTTGCCATCATACTGCAAAAAAACATCCTAATCTTTTGAAATTACTTCTCTTCCCAGAAGTTTCTCATAATAAATAAATAAATAAATAAATAATTCTGTTATTCAGAAACCTTTTAGCATGCAGCTAATAATCTTAAGTGCTTTAAGAAACTGTACAATGGATCACAAAAAAAAAAAATAGAAACTAGTCATGCACTTTCACTAGCCAACAGGAAAGCGAGCACAGCACAAGGGCCAATCCTAAGAAAACGTTTAACAGAAAACACTGAACATACAATTTATGATGGCTTGGTGGGGCAGTAACACTCCATGGATCAACACTTAGAAATCTTGCCAGATAAAAGAGAGAAGAAATCACAAAAGGTACATGCCCCTGTTTGGCTTCTTAAAACTGGAACAGAAGTTTTTTCAGACAGACTTTTTCAAAATATTCTTTTCAAGCAAGCATACAGCCTGTCACTGGAGCAAGGAAAACATTCAGCTAAAATGGAAAAAAGAATTCAAGTACAAAAGGCTTTTTTTATTTTTTTTTTCCTGATCTGTACAGTATAGGAAGGAGCACAAGAACTCTAAGGCAAATTTCCCAGAATAGACAGTAACACTTCCTAAGAACCAGTAAGCCTGGTTCTCTCTTCTGATCTTTAGCGAGAGGAAAACCAAACATTTTCCAAAGTGGAAAATGCTTTATTAGATGGTCACTGGATCTCAGAAGTGACCGTTTAAGAATCTGAGTTACAGTAGGTGCTTTTTTCCCCATTCTGTTTTCTAAAGACTCCTAATTTCTTCCTCACAAGACATTTTTTATTTCGTATTTTTCTTAAATTGTTTCACATCTTCTGTAATCAATGCCATTGATCACATGACATGATTACATGAAATGACAAAATCAACCAAAAGGAATGGGGCCTGAAAGTCACCCAAATTGATCTCTGATGATATTAGAACTCTATACTATATTGGAATAGAGGGCAATCAGAGCCAAAAAAGGCAGCACAGATTTCAAGCACAGAAACCTAGCTGGAAGAAAACATTTTGCAACTTTTAGAAACACAGAAGTCTTTGGGAAAAAGAGTTGTGAAAAGCAGAATCAAGTGAGGTTTCTATCCACTAGCTGAAGAGCTTTCAGTCTGGGTGACCTTTCTTTAAACTAACTATAAAATATGTCTCAGTATTCACAATGCATCATCAGCACTTCTACATCATATGCTTAAGGAATGAATATGGATGGATTTTTCCATCAGGAAAATCTTATTTCCTCATCAGCAAATAACAGTGCCTTATTTTAAAGAATGATACAGCAAATTTGATTTATCTTGATACAATGCTTAGCATTAACTGCCTTGCCAAATTTCATTCTTTTGCTGTGGACATTTTTCCCAACCAATTGATATCTGAGTGTTCTATTAACAAAAGAGACGAAACAACTTGATACAACTAACTATCTGAATTAAGTACAAAACAAAACAAAACAAAAAAAAAGACATGGCTATTAAGTTTCAAGGCTTTTCCACAGAGGTTTGAAAATAAAGAGAGGCTGCATAAAAGCATGAGATTCAAAAAGATTCAAGTGCATTGCCTCTTCAGAACAAAGGACCAATTCTGAGTCTTAACTCTTGCATGCTGCTTTTAAATTGTTAGAATAAAAGTATACAAATTTTCTAGTTCATAGGAACAACCAGAATCATACTATAAAAGATATTTGTATCTGCATCTACTTCCTATACTCAGCTAACATCCTGCCAAGATTCAGGCACACTAATGGTGTCCTGTCTCCATTACCCCAGTGTCTTTATTCCAAGTTTACTAACGGACAACAATGACCTAGTTCTTTGCAAACAGTTTGCACACACATGCTAAGCACCAAATAAATGTATGTTCAGTAAGAAGAAAATGCTGCAACAGAAGCAGAATTTTCTTAACTTAAATGACCACAGAAGAAATATCAGAATGCTTAAGGGCTCTGTTGAAGAAACAGGTGTTGCAAGGAACCCCGTTAGCAAGGAAATTGTATTTTGTGAGTACTCTCAAACATGCAAAAGTCATGCCCATCAGCATGATACAGGCATGGGTTTTTTACACGAACATTATTTAAACAGATCACTACTCTTTATGAAGGCACCAACATTTTTAGATTATAAAAACAAACAAAAAAAAAACCAAAAAACTCTGGTGAGCCTGTATAGAAGCATGCTGCAGACTTTTGTCAAAAAACAAGCTAGAAACAAAGACTTTGTCTCCCCCTTGACCCTTCAGAAGCAAGTAGCCACTCTGCCGTTTTTCTAGCTAATGTCTGCTTTTAAGAACTCAAAGAACCCCAAAACACCTCCATGCAAACCTATATGGAAAAAGATTAAAAAGTAAAAGAAATAATCTTTCAGACATCTCTCAAACTCTACATTCTTACTCAAAATATGGGACACATCACAGAGAAGATGTGTACAGTACAATGTATACACTCCTAAAAGCCCACACACAGCAGGTACAGCTGACTCTTGACCTACTGGACTTGGAAAGCTCAACTGAAACACACTAAACTACCAAGGCATCATACAAATAATGTTAACATGGATTATTTTCTCAAGATTAGTAGGCAGTTTTAAAATAACTAACACTGAATACATTAGGATAGCTGTCAGAACAATGACTAAAACATACTGAAGATGCTTTTGGTAACTTTCACAAATCCCCAGGAATTAACATTCAAAGTTACCTCCAATCCAGCTTCTCGACCAAGAAGGCACAGATCAGAAATCCAGTTCTATTGAAACCATGCGTGCAATGGACACCTAGACAAGACAAGAAAAGAGTATAATCATTTGCAAGAGTTTTGACAAACACAGAATCATAGCATCAACTAGGCTGGAAAAGACCTTTAATATCATCGAGTCCAACTGTTACCCCAGGACTGTCAAGGCCACCACTGAACCATCTCACTGAGGGCCTCATCTACACAGTTTCTGAACACCTCCAGTGACGGTGAGTCCACCACTTTCCTGGGCAGCCTGTTCCAATACCCGATTACCCTCAGATATTATCTAAGGTGGATGTTTTGCTGACCTTCTTCCTGACTTCTCCAACAACTGAAAATCTAATCATTTTGTGATCGCTTTGCCCAAGACAGCCTCCAACCATCACATCACCTGCAAAAATTATGTATGCCTTAGTAACTTCAGCATCATGTTGCAATTTATAGAGGTTGGAGAGTTTTGTGATGTT